>PVJH01036792.1:0-18496 GCA_004026705.1 Nesogale talazaci | reverse complement strand
TTGGACAAACCCTCCAGGTTTTCCTGATACCCAGTGCCCCTGCTCAGCAAACCTGACCTTCCCCTGCACTCCCAGTCCAACCTGCCGATTTAGCCTCCTCTCCACCCCTACCCCACACCCTGACACCCTAGGCCTTGGTCTGCCAAGTGTGCACATTCTAGACGCCACTGTTTGCTCATCCTGACCCTGGAGACCTCAGGACAACACTGGCGCCCCCAAACCTCTCTTAAGTTCGAGGTCTGAGCACAATGCAGGTGTGTTCAGGTCCATAATCAATTGGCCAAACCTGAACCATCTCCCCACAGGCAAGGGCTGGGAAACTTCTTCCCCTACTCTTGCTGTTACCTTGCTTAGCCAGTCCTGCCTTGAAATTTGTCTTAATTACAGTGCTCATTAACACTCTGTTCTCTCATTGAATCTTCGTAGCAATCCTTTAAAAGCCCTCTCTGGGCCGCAGTGACTTTTCTCCCATAACACACAGGACAAGGTGGTACTAAGTCACCAAGGCAAGGCTGAGCAATGGACCAGGGCTCAGTCCTATTAAGTCCCTGCCCCTCATGCCCTTCCTTCCACAGTGCCGGAACGCCCAACCAGGCAACCACCCATTGGCTTCCTATAAGGTAACCTATCACCAGACTTCTGTACATGCTGTGATCTGGGGAAGGGGAGAGCCAAAGGGCTTCTTTTTTTTCCCTATTTTTTGGGGGGTGGGGGTGGGGCATCACTGCCTCTGGTGGCGGTGGGCGCTACCCAGTGCTGCTCCTGAAAGCCACCGCTGGATTTGAACCACCAAGCTTGCGGGCCGCAGTCCTGCACTCAACCACTTACGGCACCGGGGCTCAGCCCCAAAGGGCTTCTTAGAGAGGTTGCTCATTTGCGCTTTAGGGCCCTGAAACATCTGCCTAGCTAGAAAACTCAGGACCCACACTCCTGGGCTATCCTCACTCTGCCATGCTTTCCCCGGACCCCAAAGACCACTCCAGCTGGACGAACAGGAAACTTATTTAAACTTAAAGAGCATTTTACACATGTTGGCTCTTTTAAACACACAACAGACTCTGTGAACAATACTATTAGGAACCACCCTGTTTACAGCTGAGAGACCAGAATCACAGAGAGGAAGCTGCTGGGTCTGGATTCAAGCTCCTCCCTCTGAGGCTAAGTACCTGAACTATTAAGGATGGTTCTGGAAGAGGCAACGAACCCCTGACCAATCACTTAGACGGTGAAGAAAAAGTTGAGCAAAACAAGTCCTTAAACCACTTGAGATTGTGAGTCCTGGAGAAGGCCTCAGAGCCACCCTTAAGGGTGTAGAGCTAGAAAGACTAGCTGGTCTGTCCAAGCAGGTAGGAAGCATCTTTAGGGCTCTCCTCCTGAATTACCAGGAATGCCACTTCAGCAGGCACTAAGAGATAAAGACTCTAGTTATGGAGTCTACTGGGCCCTGAGCACCTTTCTGGAAAGGGTGGAACTTACAACGATTATGCTGCTATTTTATCCTCTTGTGAGTCACATGCTCTTTTCTTCTCTGTCAGCCTTTTCTCCAAAAAATACAAGGCAGCACTGAAATTGGTCTTCCATTTATGAGGTTTCCCCTATGTCCTACTCAGATATGTAAGAACCATCATGCTCTGAGCACAGTAATCTGACCAAGTTGAAAGGGGATGTGACCTAGGTATGGTCCCTCATAAGGCAATTGCCTCCCTCAAACTGTACTCCAGGATTCATCGATCCAATGGAACAAAACTAGAAAGTCCAGTCCCGATCTGTATCTGTATCTGTCTGCATCTAAAACATCTAGATCCTCTTGGGGCATCTGGGCTCAGGTAACATCTTAGAAGACAGGACTTGGTGGTTATGTGTTGGGCTATTAACTCCAAGGTTAGCAGTTCAAAATGACCAGCTACTCCTTGGGAGAAAGATAGGTTTTTCTGCTCCTATGAAGAGTTACAGACTCTGAAGTCCACAGGGGCATTTCAATCCAGTTCTAAGGGTTTGCTATCAGTCGGAATAAACTCCAACAGTGAGTTTGGTTTTTGCATTTTATTTGAGAATAAAAGGCTCCCCAGTACAGGGAACTGGGGTCACAAAAATCATGGCTCCATTCCCCGAATGCTAGAAAGTCAGTTTTCTGCTTTCATTTTGTCAGAGGGCAAACCCTTCTCAAGAATTTGACAGGGCTAGATAAGCTTGGCCTGCTCCTCCTGCACTGACCTCACCATTCTTAAGGGGAATGGGCCCACTGGACACCCATCAAAGTGTCCCAACTAAGGTATCTGGGGTCCCAGCCCAGATAGGGTCTTTCCTTTGGGACGTCAACAGTATCTAGGGAACACTGGTGGCCTAGTGGGTACACATTCAGCTGCTAACCATAGGTCAGCAGTTTGAAACCAACCATAGTTCCCGGGAAGAAAGATGGGGCGGGCTTTCTAGTGTCCTAAATAGTTCCAGTCTTAGAAACCCAGGGACCCAGTCCTACCTCGCCCTATGAGTGGCCTCGACTAGATGGCTGAGTGTTAGGTTGGTAAGTTTTTTGTAAATATTCCCTCCTGGGTCCTGATTTCTCCCCAGACCCAGACAAAGGCCACAGCATCGCTCCTTTTGTCAATCTGCCTCCCTTGACTCAGAGATGGGGGGGTGGGGAGGGGTGGCTCTGACCCTGGAACGGAGTAGAAAGTCCTCAGGTTGGGTGAACTCCGCCCAGCTCTCCAGGGAAAGCTTAAAACCTATCTGAGAGCTGCGCTAGGAGTTGCCTTATATGGGGCCCAGCGCGCCCTTTCCTCTTTTAGAGCCTCACAGCGCCCCAGTGAGGTGCAGCCGTCTGGGTGGAGCAGGAAAACGGACTCAAAAGAGTTGAAAATCTTGCCCAGAGCCACCCAGCGGGGCAGTGGGCGAACCCAGATTTTAGCCCCAGATAGCGGATCTCCCCAAACCAGACTCTCGCTCCGACGGTAGCGCTGCGCCCCCAGGACGTAAGACCAGGTTCTCTAACTGCTTAGACCACTTCGGTGAGATCGAAAATCCTGCCCCGGGGCTTTGGCGGGGTGGGGTGGGGGGACAGTCAGAGCCCAGGTTCTGGAGGGTGGGGCGTGCGCTGGGCTGGAGTGCTCCCGCCGTTACCGTAAATCCCCGAGGAGCCGGGCACGCAGGGCCATCGGGTGCCGCGACTTGGTGGGACTGTGCTCTGGCGGCTGTGAAACCTGACCGTGGATGCGCGCGGACCCGCGGCGGCAGATTTGGGGGCGTGGGGTACGAGCGAGCCGGGGCTTGTTGCCGTGGAGGGAGGGCCGTAGGATTCAGCGACCATCGCTGGGCCGGGGCCAGCGGTCCCTGTCCCTTCCAATCAACCCCGGGGGTCGTGCCAGGCACAGCCAGGAGCCCCCGAGCGTCGCTTTCCGGCGAGAGAGTCAACTGAATGCCCTGAGCTTGTCCCGCGGCCCCTGCCTGCGCCTTCTCTCCTCTGCCCCAGCCCTTCCGCCTCTCGCGGCTGCGGCGACCGAGCTCTGCTCCTGAACTGCTGTCTTGGTGCGCCCCCCACTGCCGACCGCCGGAGTCGGAAGCCGCGGAGCGACCCAGCCTAGCGGCTAGCTCAGCTTCATGTGGCGAAGGCTTCCCCAGTGACGAAGGCCCCCAGGAGAGCAGATCCTGCCTGCCAAGAGCCCCCATTCTCCCTCTTGCGCCAGCCCTCAGAGGGGAATGGAGGGTGGGCCTACACTCCTCAACCCCGGTTTCTCAGGGAAAGTGACTAACCTCTGGGTGGGCTGGAAGGTTAATCTCCAACCCTTGGATAAGAGGCCCCAAACCCCAATCCTTGTCAACATTTGGGTGGGGAAGGGACGTGTCACAGAAGTGAGAGTACCTTATGCATATCTCCCGGTCACCTGGGGTGCTCATTATGTACCCCATACACCCATAGATTCTTTTGTACGCCTGAAACTAGGGTTTGGGGGAGCCCCTGAATACCCCTGTCTCTGAGACCTATTTGCAAACAGCTGCCTTGTAGCAATTCTCAAATTCCCTGGATGGTGGTGCCTGGAGTGTGGGTCCTGCGTTTGTGAACCTGTTAGAGATGCTGGTCTTCTGGCCCCAGGCGGCCCCTGGCTTAAAGAAGCTGATAGTTTGAGGAGATGGCCCTGCACTCTGTGTGTTAGCAGCTCTCCTTGAGATTCTAGTCAGCTTGGAGAGCTACTGTCCTATGGATCGCATCATCCTGGCTTCTAAGTGCCCATGATTCTCCACCCTACCTGCAAAGTTGTTTGTCGTTGTTTTTTGGTGTGTGTGTGGGGGGGGGGGGGTGAGGTTCAGGCTGTTTTGTTTTAACCTGTGGCACAGAGCTTTCCGCATCTGTTACTCAGGATTCTTCATGCCTGTCCTTTCTACGACATCACCTTTGTGTGCCCTTATTACCTCATGGTATCAGGGCCTGACTTTGCTTCTCACTCATCCTTCCATTCATCCCCTGCCCCTGGAAAACCTACCTCACTCCTGGAAAATTGGCAACTGCTCTGATCCTGCAGCGGTCAGAGCAGAGTGGAAAGCTTGCCCCCTTCAGAGCTTGTTCTTCCACAAGGGGGTCAGAGACTTGGAAAAGGGAGTGACTTGCTGGTTCGACAATGGAAAAGGAGAGCTAGCCTGCAGACGCCTCCCCCTCTCTCTCCACCTGCGGGCAGCAGAGAGAATGGGAGCAAGAAGAAGGAACGTGGAAGTCGTTGGGGGCAATGACAGATGAGTTGGTCTGAGACACAGAAATACATTTTCAGGGCTGAGCCCCGGTGGCGTAAAGCGGTTGAGTGCGGGACTGCGGCCCGCGGGCTTGGTGGTTCAAACCCAGCGGTGGCTCTCAGGAGCAGCACTGGGTAGCGTCCAGGACCACCAGAGGCAGTGATGTCCCCCCCAAAAAATTTTTTTCTATGGGGTGCTAGGGCTATATAAATAAGGACCCCAAAGGGTCTTGTATGGATGTTCTACCTATAGGGTTTTAAGATTGAGAGAGGGGGTCTTCTTTTAGGATAGTTCAAGATGATGTTTGAGGCATCTGTTAGGGTTGATTAAAAGCAAATAGCTTGGGCTGAGCCCCGGTGGCGTAGTGGTTGCACACGGAACTGCGACCCACTGGGATGGAGGTTCAATTCCGGCTCCCAGGAGCAAAGGTTGGGCCTCCTACTCCCACCACCTGAGGGCAGTGATGCCTAAAAAGAAAATTAAAAAAAAAAAAAAGCAAATAGCTTTTCTAGACACCTAAAAGGCCTGGGTATATAACTATAGGGTAAGATGCTTTTTTTTCCCACTTTTTTTTTGGGGGGGGGGCATCACTGCTCTCCGGCGGTGGGAGTAGGAGGCCCAGCCCCACTGCTGGAATTGAACCTCTGTCCCAGTGGGCCGCAGTCCCGCGCACAACCACTACCCCACCAGGGCTCAACCCAAGATGCTTTTTTATGCAATCAGATTTTCCTAGTATGCCATATGAGATGCTATTGAATAACAGAGTTACAGGGAAAGGCAGCATGGGGTCAAGGCTTCACAAAACACTCAAGAATAAAGGCAATTATAAGTATCTTCTCTATACTGGCTACTCATCTGAATGCTTTACATATATTACCATACTCACTCCTCTTAATCCCATGAGGTTAGTGAAATCGTCATCCCCATCCTACAGGTGGAGAAAGGAAGTCAGAGAGGGGTTATGTTTGCTCGAGCTCACACAGCCAATCAATGGCAGAGCTAAGATTTCAATGTCTGCAGCCAGATGATTCCAGGAGGTCCCGCTCCTATTTATTAAACCGAACCACGTGCCTGTGGAAGTTCATAAGTGCTGTCTGTAATCCACAAGGATTGATTTCATTTCTAAAGGGGTCTAACACAACTTCTACAGGTATTACTACTCCTAGAAATAATAATTAACAGATGGATGGTCTTTTTGCACTTAACTAACATTCCTACAGTCACTGCCTTATTTGATATTAAAATTATATGAAATCAAAAGGCCATCTATTATTATCATCATCTCCGTTTTTTTTTTGTTTTTTTTTTTTAAGCATCACTGCCCTGGTGGTGGGAGCAGGAGGCCCAGTCTTTGCTCCTGGGAGCCGGAATTGAACCTCCATCCCAGTGGGCCGCAGTCCCGCGCACAACCACTACGCCACCGGGGCTCAGCCCATCATCTCCGTTTTACAGATGAAGAAACTGAGTTCCAGAGAGAGAGTTGGTGCCTCCCCAAGATCACTCAACTAATCATCATCACTCTTTCCCCCTTCTGTGTTTTGTATTTTCTTTTATTCTCACTGCAGACACACATTCATGAGTCATCATATTCAAAATCAGAAAGCATCGAGTGATTTCCAGCTACTCAAAAACACTAGGAAATGTTTTTCCTGAACATCATCTGCTTTTCCCAGACTCTCACAAGGTAAGAGGGGCAGGAGCTGCTCTTTCCCGTTTCCCATTGAGGAATCCAAGATTGGGAAAGGTCAGAGAACTTGACCTGAGTCACAACAAGGATCAAAGTCTCCATCTACACACAGGGAAGACATGTAAATCCTATAGAGAGAGCTGCAGAATGAATCAACTTTTCAGTGTCTGCCCCATCCTGATAGTCGGGCATCACCCAAAGAAAAGACAGATAATAGTGAAATGTCACCAGTAATTTACAAATCCACATAACCTAAAACTTCCACTCTAATGGGTGTAGGCATTATTTTATGATTTCTATCACTGGAAATATGTCAAGTTTGGGATGTTTCCCTAATTACTTGGGAGTCAACCAGACTGTTATTAGAAAGGCTCTGTAGAAGAAAGAAAAGTCACTGATTGAACATAGACGTGGTAATACCAAAAGAGCCCAGCTCTCAGATTGAAATCTGTCCTGGTTTTAAGTCTGGAGAAAAGAGCTGAAGCATTTCTCAAGCGGCAAGAGTCAGGTCATGAGTTCAATATGAAACACAACAACTAGAAAAACGGACCGATTTCCTTTTATAGGAAACTTCCTTGCATCCCAACACTCTCATTCCCCAGTACAGGCACTAGAAAAAGAAAAGGCCCATGTGCTCGTGCTCTGAGCGAAGTGCAGGATCTGCAAGTTCTCATTTAAGCTTCACAGCACTACTCTTCCCAGGAGATGTGGATCTCCCCAATTTACAAATAAAGAAATCTACAAAACAAAAACACTCACTGTCATAGAGTCGATGCTGACTCCCCTCGACCTTATTGGACAGTGGAACTACTTCCTGTGAGTTTCCAAGTCATATCTGTTTACAGGAGTAGAAAGTTCAATCTTTATTCCTCGGAGCAGCTGGTGATTTGGACCTGGAGACCTTGAGGATTGTAGCCCGATTTGTCACCACTATGCCACCAGAGCTCCTCGCATAAGTAAGAATTAAAACAACAACAACAACTCACTGTCATCGAGATGATGCTGATGCTTAGGGACCATATAGGACAGGGTAGAGCTCCCCTTGTGGGGTTTGGAGATGAATAACTCTTGATTGGAGTAGAAAACCTTGTCTTTCTCCTGCACACAAGAAAACAGAATCTTAAAGAGCTTCAGAAACTTCCCTAGGACTGAGTCCTGGGGACCTAGTGGTTGCACGTGGAACTGCAGCCCACTGGCTTAGCGGTTCAAATCCAGCAGCAGCTCTCCAGGAGGAAGACTGAGCCTCCCTCTTCCACCAGAGGGCAGTGATGCCAAAAAAAGAAAGAAAGAAAGAAAGAAAACTTCCTTAATGTCACACAGGTCACATCGGGGAGTTCGAACTGCCTGACTGAAAAGTCCTTGGTGGCACATACCACATTTGACTTGCAACAGCCACAAATTCACTTGCCTTCTGAGATCTTCTGTTCCAGCAGGAGGGGAGCATCATGGCATTGGTCTGAAATGCAACAGTAGATTGGATGTTGAGTCCAGGAGGATTGGACCAACCCAAGGACCTTTGAAAAGATGGAATATGGTCTGTAGGAGATACAAGAACAGATTCAACAATTGAGAAGAGTTCTCAAACTCATAAGTCAAGATTTCTGGTAGCTTCCAAGACAGTTGGTAATATTGGCAAGAGTGTGCATTCGGAAGGCAGACTGACAGACCTGAACTTGAATTCTGACACCAAAGTGCATGACCTTGGACAAAGCAAAAAAGCAGGACCTACAGCTGATAGGGAAACAGGATAAAGCTTACCTCAATGAGCAGTTCTGAAGACGATGAAAGGAGATGCCTCAATGGAAGGCCCAGGACAGGATCTAAACTACAGGATGCTCAATGAAAGTGGGTCCCCTTTTGTCCCACTCCACCATCTTGACAGTGCTCTGATTTTCCCACCCTCTGTCGATGAGTGTCTCTCCTCAACACTATTCTCTTAGTGACTGGAAACCAGCAGTGTTGAAGCGAGAGAGAGGGGTATCCATGTATATCAGTATATTTCTGCCACTTTTCTTGATATGCTCAGAATTAAGGAACTGTGAAGCAAAACTAGGGTGCATTCAGTACCTGTTGGGCTTCAACAAACAGGGAAATGATAAACGCAAATCCTGAATGAAGACTGATCAGACTAGCATGTACGCGGCTAGTCGTAGGTGGCATTCTGCAACACTCTTCATTCACAGGGATCATGAGACCAAAGATCAAGATCAAGTCTACTGTGAGAATGGAGTGTTTCCTCTATGGTAGACTATCGGTATAGGCAAATGATCCATAAATAAGAATAAAGTACAGTCATTGCCCTCTTATCTGTCCTGGCAATAACAATGACTTAAGTGCACAGACTCAAGGATTGCGTGGATTCTAATACCAGCTTTCCATCACGAAGTCAAAAAATACTCTGAGAACAAATAGCTTATTTTGATATTTGTGTCTAACAAAGCTTTTTTCTGGTCTGGAAATGATAGTTCCCTCTAGATGGACCCACTCCTGAAGTTGCTGACTTCATCTTTCTAAGCCTTCTCCCACGGGAGTCTGTGCTCCTTGATACACACCACATCCAAAGGGGCAGCCTGGTGGTCCTGACGGGCTCAGACCATGCTCCATGTCATTCTGCTTGGAGTTTGGGGAGCAAAGACACGATGTCTGGGGGAGGAAGATCAGGGCTGTCAGGTGGGTGGGTTTTCCAGTGACATTTTCCTAGGACACCCTCATTGTCTCCCTCAGAAGGAAGAGGTGATGGCACACCTCATTGTTGGAATCACAGCACAGTTGTCACACCAAATATGTATATATTCCA
Source organism: Nesogale talazaci (assembly GCA_004026705.1). Taxonomy (NCBI): domain Eukaryota; kingdom Metazoa; phylum Chordata; class Mammalia; order Afrosoricida; family Tenrecidae; genus Nesogale; species Nesogale talazaci. The sequence continues at coordinate 9,290 of PVJH01036792.1, read as the reverse complement.
TGCAGCTTTCTGGACTTTTTCTCACCAATGCAGTTTTTCCATGTCCTTAAAATTTCACCATAGTCAGGCCCCAGAGTCTGTGTCCTGCAAGAGCACCTGTCAAGATTACCTCCTTTGTGTTTCTCCCGCTGCACTGTCTTCTCTGCCTTCTCAGCCCTGAATGGAACTGACCTAACAGAACCCCCTGTGCTGACCACACACACAGCACACCCAGCTTGCACTCAACAGTGACTAGACATCAGGATCCGTGACATGGGTTCTACTGCTCACAGTGTGTCCTTGCACAGTCTTTCTGTCCCAGTTGTTTCACTCCTATTGACTGACTCCCTGCCCCTCACCTGTCTTTTCAGCCATGCTTCAAAAGAACTGTCATACTTTGTCTCTTACAGAAAATTTGGTTTTCAGTACCAGATTTTTCACAAGTTGATCACCAGACATTTCTTCGCAGGTGCCTCTGGGTTGGTTCAAAGCATCAACTTTTCGTTCACGTCCAACACCCAGAGATAGCATCACGAGATAGCAGAGCAAGCCTGAATAAGCATTAGCTGCTACTATTATGGTGCGTTCCTTTTCGGAACGTGAGCCCGAGGGAGTTGCATGTGTCTGTGGCATGCAGGGAGGATAAGGAAGGGAGCATTTGGAGAATGCTTTCTGGTGGGAAGCAACATACATTCAGAGCCAAATAGGCCTGGGTTTCAATACAGGCTCAGTCACTAGTGGACTTGGGCCAATCAGAGGGTGCCGGCCTTCTCCAATAATTATTATTCCAAACAGAGCTGACTGCCATGAATTCACACTGCTCAGATTTTCTTTTACTTTCGGATTTTCACCATGGCCGTCTTCTGCATGTTTTGGCGTGGGGCAATATCGTCAGTCATCGTCTGTTCAGGTTTGGGGGATCTATTTGCACTCTACCAGTGTTGGGAGAAAAGCTGGGGTGGGTGGAAGTGTGATGGGAGGATGGAGGAAAGTCGAAGAGCAAGAGACAAGACAGCTTCCAAGACAGGTCACTTCCTTCACAATTTCATAAAAAGATCACCCTGGCCCCGTGCCTTACAACAGCGTCACTAGTAGAGTGCCACAGACAGACCAAAGGCCACGTGAGAACTATTGCTGTCTCTTCTGTTTTGATGGAAGAGATCATGTTTGAGTGAGGAAGAAGATTCTCTGATTTCTGTGGGCAGTGAATGTAAGAAGTCAAAGGAGGAGACTCACTGGCACAAGGTCTCAACCAAAGTTGTTTTCAATGGAATGCTGGGAAATGAAGGTGAGATATTACCAAGATAGGAAATTTCTTCTCAAGAAAGTGATTCTAAGGTAAGCAAAACTACTCACTCTCCTTTCACCAGCTGCTGATTGCTAAACCTAGTTCATCTTTTTGGTGAAGGACACAATAGTCCTCAAAACCTTTTTTTTTTTTCCTTTCTCACTGACATCAACTCCATGCTCACTCTCGTAGCAACCATATAGGACAGGGTAGAACTCTCCCTGGGAGTTTCTGAAGCTGTAAGTCTTTTTTTTTTTTTTTTGGGGGGGGGGGCATCACTTCTCTCCAGTGGTGGGAGTAGGAGGCCCAGCCCCACTGCTGGAATTGAACCTCCGTCCCAGTGGGCCGCAGTCCCGCGCACAACCACTACGCCACCGGGGCTCAGCCCCAGTTGTAAGTCTTTATGGAGGTATACAGCCCCATCTTTCTCCCACGGGGTGGCTGGTGGTTTTGAACTGCTGACCTTAGAGATTGCAGGCTAGCCCATGACCACTTTAGGCTAATACAATCTAGATTTTATTCACTGCGATCTTGCTCTGTGTCTGATGCACCACTAGTCACTGGTTACAGAGTCAACTCTGGCAAAGACCTTTATTTGTTCTTTTTCTCATGCTGTAGTGCTTACATCTCAGACTGCTAGCCTCAAGCTGGGATGTTCAAAACCATCAAGGGCTTCACAGAAGAAGGAAGAGACTCTGTACTCTCTTAAAGAGCTGCTTCTCAGAAACCCACAGGGACACTTCCTCATTGCCCTATAGGGCGGCTATGAGTCAGAATGGACACTCCATGGCAGGGAGTTTGGTTTGAGGAGTTGTTTTCATGGGGAAGAACTTCCCCGGTGTCCTCATCTAAAGTCTATATCCTTCCGCCTCTCTTGTAACAATGTATGATTAAATTCTAGCCTCCCTTGTAACAATGTATGACTAAACTCTAGCCTCCCTTGTAACAATGTATGACTAAATTCTAGTCCACTCAGTGGGAACTTCTGACCCCTGGGGTGTAGAAGGCCAGCGAAATCATCAATACCAGCAAACATCACATGCCTCACTAAAGAATAGTTGTTCGAGTTATCACATGAGTGATGAATTTATGTGTGTGTGTGTGTGTGTGTGTGTATAAAACCCTTATTTTTTGGGGGGTGGGAGGTTCTCAATCCCTGTACTAGCCCAGTGGAAAGTAGGCAGAAATCTCATGTGGTCATTTTCAGGCACCTTTCTTAAAAGGCATCAAGGAGCTCTAGAGGCATGAAGGTCACTCAGTGGACTACGAGTCCCAAGGTCAGTAGTTAGAAACCCCCAGCGTGTCTTCGGGAGAAAGATGCACTTTCTAGTCCTGTGAACAATTACAGTCTGGGAAATTCACAGGGTGAGATCAACCCTGTCCTGGAGGGTTGCTGCATGTCCGTATGGACTCATTGGCAGTGTGTTTGCTTTGTTTCTTTCTTTGTTTTTTTTTTAACCTGATGAACCATCTACAGAAGAGTTACGCAGACTTTTAGCTGAGAAGTCTCTCATATAAAGCAATCCCCATAGACTGAGCTCATTGTAACCCTCTGGGACAGGCTAGAACTGCCCATCAGATTTCCAGCACTATCCATCTTTACCTAAGCTGACCACTGTATCTTTCTCCTGGAGGTTTTGACGTTTCCATTAGAAACTGAGAGCTTTACCTTCTGTCCCACCAGTGTCATGGTTACTTTAGATGAGTGGAACTGAGAAGCACGATGTCTCAACCGAAGTCCGTGACCTATGGAAGCTAAGCCTTCAAAGGTATTCTCCTGTGCCTCGGTGGTGTGGTGGTTAAGCAGGAGCTGCTAATCCCAAGGTCAGCAGTTCAAAACCACCAGCTACTCTACGGAAGAAAGAGGAGAATTTTCTGCTCCCAGAATGAGGTACAGTCTTGGAAACTCACGGGGCAGTTCTACCCTGTATTATAGGGTAGCTGAGTCCAAATCAATACCATTGCTATCTGTTGGGATTGACTCGGTGATACCAAATAGTGTCTTTGGGAGGACGAGTATTTGGGGCGTGTATGTGTGTGTGCTGTGCTTGCTTTATGAACAAAACTGAATTCACTGTCGTGAAGTTCATGCCAACCCCCAGCGACCCCTTGTGGATTTCCAAGACTGTAACAGTTTGCCAGAGTAGCAAACACAGACTTTCTCCTGAAGAGGTGCTGGTGGGTCTGAGCTGCCAAGGATGTGGGTCACAGCTTAACCGCACCACCAGGGGTGAACAAGACAGAGCCAAGGGGACCAAAGGCCCACAGAAAATGGGAAATGAAGGAGCGTGCTTTCTAAATGAAGAAAGAGAGAGAGAGAGAGAGGAGCACACTTCATAAAATGAAATAAGGGGGCTGAGCCCCGGTGGCGTAGTGGTTGTGCGTGGGACTGCAGCCCACTGGGTTGGAGGTTCAAATCCAGCAGCAAGGCTGGGCCTCCACCACCAGAGGGCAGTGATGCCCCCAAAACCCAAAAAGAAATGAAATAAGGAAGTCCCAAGCTGCTCTGAGTGGTGGTAGAGGGTGTGTATGTGTGTGTGTGTGTGTGTGTGTGTGTGTGTGTGTTATATTTTCCACTGGCACATTATACATATTCATAGAGCTCCAGACTATTGGAAAACTTTTTTTTTCAACAAAAAATTGCTGGAGTATAAACATTTTCACATGGAGGAGATGTCACATTTAATTTGTGTATGTGGGGTGGGGGGGGCATCACGGCCCTGGTGGCAGTAGGAAGCCCAGCCTTGCTCCTGGAGAACTACTGCTGGATTTGAACCACCAACCCTGTGGGCTGCAGTCCCGCACACAACCACTACGTCACCGGGGCTCAGCCCGACTGTCAATATTTTTAATTGCTATTTTTACCTGGACAGTGATAACACCTTATTGGAGGCGGGGGAGGGGGCAGGGACTATAAAGAGCATAAAGCAATGTTTCCCTGAGGAGAGATGCAAAAAATGAACAAATCTTTCTCAAAAGACCAGACAGCCAACTCCTTTTTTTCTTTTTTCCTTTCTGCTCTCAATTTGCACTGAGACCTTAAGTGAGCCATTAAACATCTTGGACCTTATTAAAATGGGGTGGTAATTTCATATAAAGTGGATATTGTTAAGCCTTCTTGATTTCAAATCCAAACAGTGCCTCTCCCTCAAAAAAGTAGCTGTCAGCAATTCACTCACCACCAGGGATGGGGGTGGAATGGCTAAGGGAAGCCGTCTGAAGAACAGATGCAGTTATAGATAGATATTCCACATGCTAACATAGCATAAATGCTTCATACTTTTATTTCCTTGATGGAGAAACTTCTGGGTTTCCGGCCCATTTTACATGCTTCGGTCGTGGATAGGAAATGTCATAAGTAAAATAAGAACCGATTTCAGAAGTATTCCTGCTTTTCTACACCAGTTATTATTGCCACCAATTCATCCGATTCATTTTCCATTCATCGTATTACCCTATCCTGGTTTTATGACAGGGAGTCTCTGCTACTGTGGGCCCCAGGATTGTCTAGCCAATTCTCCCTGGCTCCTCAGTTTTGTTGCTTGCTTTAAAGCAGGGGAGGGGGCTTGGAGCTCAGAATGATGACAAGGCTGTCTCTGTGACTGTCCACTTTTCCCGTCCCTAACCACCCTGTGGGGTGCAAGTTTGGTTCAGAAGTTTCCCCGGATGCCACTGATTGATTTCCATTGGTATCTGATTAGGCTTTCTGATAGAAGTAGTGACCAGGGCTATTTGCAGACTGTACGTGAGGAGTAGGAGAAGCTGCCCATACATCTATGCACTGTCTAAGAGCTCAGTGGTAAGAAGCTGAAAGGAAGCCACGGGGCAGGCTGCATGGAGTCTCTTTGTTCCACAGATGTGGGTGGAGGCCACAGAAGCATGCTGGATCTGACCAATGATCAGAGGTTGGGTCAAAACCCAAGAGCCCCAGTCAGAACCCTGTGCAACCACTTAGATCAATAAATCAGACACCAAGCTTCCTGTCAGCGATGCTAGAGGACAGAGTGAAATAGCCCCTTTGGATTGTTGAAGCTGTGAATTTGTGTGTGTGTGTGTGTGTGTGTGTGTGTGTGTGTGTGAATTTAGATCATTTTACTAGGGGCTCTTACAACTCTTGTTACAATCCACACATCAATTGTATCTGACATCTTAGTACATAGATACCATCATTCTTTTCTAGACCTTTACTTTCCATTGAGCCCTTGAGATCAGCTCCTCCTTTTTTGGGGGGAGGGGAATCACTGCCCTCTGGTGATGGGAGTAGGAGGCCCAGCCTTTGCTCCTGTGGAGCTGGAATTGAACCTCCATCACAGTGGGCCACAGTCCCTCGCACAACCACTATGCCACCGGGGCTCAGCTCTTCCTTTTTTTTTTTTTTTTTTAAATGGGAGCAGAAAACCTTATTATTCTCCTCTGGTGGGTTTGAACTCCAGACTCTGAGGACAACAGCCCAAGGGCTAACCCACTCTTTGGGAGATGGCTGATGTTTGTTTGTCTGTCTGAGCCCACTGGGCAGCCAGGAGAATGACTGTCTTCTAGTCCTGCCTGCCTTGGCAAATCACTTGGCAAATCACTTCACACCTCTGGACCCTCATCAATGAATAGGATGCCAGCCCTAACTTCGCCACACACTGGGCAACTCTGGATCAAGCCACAGCAGCAGGGGAAAGCTAATGGGATTGCTTTCAGCAGGGTCCCCACCCCAGCCTGGCATTCTGTGACTCCAGCCAGGGACACACACTGAGGCCTTTAGGAACACATTGGCCCAAGAAATGAGACGATATATGGCCTCGTTTGAGACGGCTGAGGTAGCAGATTCTCCGCTCCAGCGGACAGCATTGCCAGACGCTTCCTTTTTAAGCGTTTTTACATGTTTGCCACTTATTTGAATGGCTAGAAAATACGGCAAGGACCAGGGTCTCTAGGCCACACTGGCCGCCTATGCGCTTGGAGAGTTCAGCCTTTCTCGGAGGAGGAAGGGAAGACGGCTTCTCCCACGTGGCGTGGCGGCCTGGCCAGGGGTCGGGTCTCCTGCTCCTACCTGATCCTGTCTCCTCTGTTTATCAAAGCAGTCGAGCTCCCATTTCTTTTCCAGCCGCGGCAGGGCCCAGGGCCGGCTTGTCAGGGGTCTGTAACCCGCAAGGTCCCACCTGCGTGCGCGCACTCAGCAGGGGGTGAGCCCTCCGCTTGAGCGGCGGGGGCCTACCAAGCCCAAGTAGGTGCTGGCTCGCCAGTCGCCCCAGACGTCGGGACGGACGCAAACCGGGAGCGGGGCTGGACAAAGGCCCTGCGGAAGGAGGGGGCGGTGGAGCCCGCACACGGCCCCCAGCGACACGTGGCGAACTTGCCTGCAGGTCCCGGTGGGGGGGGGGGGGGGGACGCGGCGGCTCCGAGCGCGCGCCCCGCTGCGCCCACCCCGCGCGGCTCCCGGCCGTGGACAACATGTCCTCAAGAAAGCGGGGGTGTGAGGGAGGAAAATCCCGCTCGGGGAGCAGGGGCTGGTCTCGGCCCATGCCCGCCTAGGATCGCCCTAAAATGGATTCTCTTCCGCCCAGAGACTCGTCTCCGACTCGAGACGGGCGCTGGGCCCCGGGTGGCAGGAATCCCCGAAAATCCCCAGACCCCGGGCAGAGGCCTCCCGCGGCCCACACCTCGCCTCCGACCTCCTCCAGGGGTGGGTGAACCTCGGTGATCCCAATTCTGCCCGACCGCCGAGGAGGAAAGTTTTGTCAAGGTCAAATAAAGAAACCTGTTTCCAGTCGTTCCCGACAGAAACCAACGAACGGCTGCCCTCCCCTGATGACGACCCAGAGCGGGACCTGGGGTTCGCGAGGCTGCGGTTTGTCGGAAAAGGCGACCAGACTTGCCGCTTTTGAACAATTTAGCAAAGTCCCGCGGCATTTAAAAATAAAAAAATGGAAAATTAAAATAAATATATTACAATACTATTTTTGCGTTCTATGAAAATTTTTGTTTCTCTGAATAGACCAAATTTTTAATCAAGAACCACACACATCCCATCCCACCACCCCCGGTCAGGTCAATGGTGTGCCGTTTAAAATCTGATCAGTTTACCAAGGGCTTTGGCACAGACAATATGGCCATCCCTAAACGATTGGATGATGTTTTTAAAATGCTGAAATGTTTGTCGAAAAGTTAAAATATGAGTAAAGCCTCTCTGGAGGCAGTTTTGACACTGCTGAATTTGCATTATTATTCCGTTTGTTACTGTCTTCTCAGTTATAGAATGTATTTTTCTCTGCAGCATACTTAAGAAGATTTCCTGGCTTGTTTTAGTATCTGTAAATTGTGGAAATCATTCAATAGTCCATCTATATCTAAATAAAATACAAAACAAAACATCTCATTGGCATAGAATTGATTCTGACTCAGAGACCCTCTGGGGGGTGGCATAGTGGATTACACCTGGGGAGGGGGAGGTAATTTCAAAGTCAGCAGTTTGAGACCACCAACTCCTCCGAGGGAGGACAGGCTTTCTATTGCCACAAAAATTTACCGTCTCAGAAACCCACATGGGGCAGGTCTACTCCGTCAATAATAGAATGATATTAGAAAATTAAAAATAAAATAATGGACCAGTAACTGCAATAACAATGAGGATTCATATTATGAATATGCATAAAGATGATCTGTGCGTTCACAGGTAAACAGGTCTAAGTTTATGTTAAAGGAAAATAAAAGTTACCCCAAAAAAGGACAATATGATTCCACGTTTGTTAAAATGCAGAAGGAAATTATAAGGTGCAATTCAATTGGATGTGATTATTAACTTTTTATGTGCAGATAATTTTACAGAAATGCATGTAAACATTATAGATTTTATGGAAACACGTGGACATGTGGATAGACGGTGAAATGACCAGTTCTTACAGAGTTTAGGATGGGATTTTCCATGGGATTTTTCAAAGTTTGACTTCTTCTCAATGAATATGTATTCATTTTATATTTTCCTCCCACTCCCAACAACTTTCGGAAGCTTTTAAATTTACTCCTTTCCTATTCTAAGCTACCAAATTGTTGTCACTGGTCTCTGTGGTCTTTTCATTATTATGTTAATTTCACTACTCCCCCTGGTATTGTACCCAAGAAACCTGCATTCTTTTGTTAATTTTAACTTTCAATTGACTCGCTCTGCATTCAAGTAATTAGGAAACCCTTTGGGCTAAAAGAATGAAGTGAGAGCAGTACTTCCACCAAATCCATTGACACCATTTGCGTAAAGAGATTCTCACTGCCATTCGTTCTAACTTAGTGACCCCTATAGGACAGAGTACACACACACACCCCATCTATCCCACAGTTTCTTTTCTTTACAGGAGTAGAAAGCCTCTTCTGGCTCCGAGTGGCCGGTGGTTTCTAAATGCTGACTTTGCATTTAGCAGCCCAACAAGTTCTCCGCTCTGCCATACCAGGACTCCTGAAATGAAAAGGTTAGGGACAGTATTGTGGGTCCCTGGGACACATTGCCATTCTCAAGCTCTAGGCACGACATAGGCTGCTTTGTCCTCTAAAGTCAGCTTCCTCTCAACACAGCACATCAAAAGTGTGGCCCTTTAAAGCGCCGTCTTTGTTCCTCCCTGATCCCAAAAGCCTCCCTACTTCCTGGAGGGGACTCCGGGTAGGAAGGATACTGTTGCTGTCAATGAGCCTGGAGAGCTGAGTGTGACTTGGAGCATGAGCTGAGATTCTGACATTGTTTAAATCGGCCAGATCCTTGAGCTGGGTTCATCCTCTGGGAAATAGGCATGGCCCTGCTTCAAGCATGCAGAAATGAAGGGGCGGTCTGACATGTTAAATATTTATAGGAGAAGAAATCACATCCAGCAGCAATAAAGCAGAGAAACGCTGCCCTCCACAAACTTGTCTGGTATGGTTCTTATTTACCAATAAAACATCTTACTTCCTCAAGCGAAACCTCAGAATATTTCAGACTCACATACCCGCACCCTCATTGAGAGTTTGTCCCAGAAGAGAAAAGGAGACATCCCTCGTCTTCTGTCTT
>PVJH01036791.1:0-18481 GCA_004026705.1 Nesogale talazaci | reverse complement strand
TGACTGTTAATTTCTTTTTTTTTCTTTTTTTTTTTTGACTGTTAATTTCTTTGTGAACATTTCCACCAAGTTTAATTTCTCTTGCAAATTTTATTATCTAAATCATCAATTTTTCTTCCATTTTTTTTTGTGGGGGGGGGGGGCATCACTGCTCTCCGGTGATGGGAGTAGGAAGCCCAGTCCGATTGCTGGAATTGAACCTCCATCCCAGTGGGCCGCAGTCCCGCGCACAACCACTACGCCACCGGGGCTCAGCCCTTTTCTTCCATTTTAAAAGATAAAAATGTTACTGTAGTCAACTTTTGCTTTTACTGGTTTTATTTTACATGCTGTATTTCTCCTTAGGAGGTGCTAGTGGCACAGTAGTTAATGCATAGATACTAAGGGAATCCACCAGCCCCTCTGAGGAGAGATCGGGCAGTCTCCTCCGCTCAGCATGGCCAGCCTCAGAAACTCCTCGGGGCAGCTCTGCTCTGACCTCTAGGGGCATTCTGAGTGGGAATCAACTTGATGGCAACAGGTTTGGTTTTTTATTTTAATTTCTATTTTGTTTACTTTTTCTCCAGTTTATTTTTCCTTAGTGCTCCTCCCATCACAGTGTCTGTGCTTTTCAGTCACTTTTTTTGTTATTAATATTGTGTTCATAATGTGTATCACTAGGATATATTTTAGAGAGGATGAACTTGGATAAAGGCTTGCCAGTGATGTATTGGAGCCGAGCGCTGTGTAGGCAGAAGCACGTGGCTGGAATCCACTCTTGGGCAGTGTCCCCCTCAGTGTCCTCTGGGTGACTGACGGAGCGCTCCCCTCTCTTGACTTGTAGGCCGCGTTGCAGAAACAGCAGGAAGTCGCAGTAGCTGGGGCTGCCTTGCCCGCACCCTCAAAAGCGAATACAACTGTGTCCTGTGATATAATGTCAGTTAATGGACAGGCGAAAACCCACAATGACAACAGCTCTAAGAAAGAGTTAGAACCTGAACCTGCAGAGGCAGCTTTGGAGAATGGACCAAAAGGTACTGTTTTTCACATGCATGAACATTTATCTAGATGCATGCTCATTCATATAGTTGGAATTTACAGAAAAAAACAAGGCAAAATTTGGTTACTGTATATACTCGAGTATAAGCTGAGTTTTCCAGCACTTCCCCTCCTCCAGTACATTTTTTATGCAGCACATTTAAAAGTAGGTGCCTTACTCGGGTCGACTAGCTTTTGAAAGCAGTTTTGTATTTGTGTGAGTTCAACTGTTTCTCGCTCCACTTAGACTGAATCTTGATGTTTTGGGTGGCCCTTAGAGTATTGAATGGCAAGTCCGACTAACTTCTTTATATAATTAAGAGTGTGAGGGGGAAAATTACTTCCAAGATTCTTTGTTGAAATTGCTACTTGAAGTGGTTAAGTGGCCGCTGTATGCCTCTGATATTGTTAAATTTATTAATTTTGGTGAAAGACTTTCAAGGGAAGGCTAGTACTCCTCGCAGTCCTTGATCTAAACCAGTTGTAGCCTGAGGCCAGATGTATTGCAGTTGGGGCCTAAGCAAGCGTGGCTGTCTGCTTGTGAAGTCCAGTCTGCTCGACTTTCGTAATTCCTGTTACTTTCAGACTCTCTTCCAGCAATTGCATCTCCATCGATGTGGACGCGACCCCAAATCAAAGACTTTAAAGAGAAGATTCGGCAGGATGTGGATTCCGTTATTACCGTGGGCCGAGGCGAAGTGGTCACTGTTCGAGTACCCACCCATGAAGAAGGGTCCTATCTCTTTTGGGAATTTGCTACAGACAGTTATGACATTGGGTTTGGGGTGTATTTTGAATGGACAGACTCTCCAAACACGGCCGTCAGCGTGCATGTCAGTGAGTCCAGCGATGACGAGGAGGAGGAAGAAGGTAGGGTTAAAGGTTCACATTCTTCAGTAGCTACTGGGCTGGGAGGGGGCAGAAATGGGGCTTGCATGTCACATGGTTCCTGACTCATTCTTCTCCCAGAGGGAAAAACTTCTTCATGTGTGGAATCTTAGGCTGAAAGGTTAAGAGAGAGGCCAGTCTGCTGCTGGAGAATGGGACCTGAACATGAAATTTTCTGAATGCCAAGGAAATGTTTAGCAGTTTGTCACTTTACTGCCTTCTGAATATGGATTTTCTTTGACTTTGTGCGCTGAAATGGTGAAAAACCAACGGTGGGAGGCCATTTGGGAAAAGTTTTTAAAAAGATCAAGGAAACTTAAAATTTATCTAAAGATACACTTTTGGAATTCATTTTTTAGGTCCTTATTCTAAGGAATTCTGTTTTCTTTTTAATGTAAACAGAAAAAATTCGCACCAAAATACTTGACCTTTTTTTCAAGTCTTCTCTGTACAGAGATCCCAGAGTGTAATTTTTTTATTTTCTCTGAATATGTAGGCAAATTAAAGACATCTTTTTTGGCGGGGGGAGGGGTCATCATTGCCCGCTGGTGGGAGTAGGAAGCCCAGCCATGCTCCTGGAGAGCTGCTTCTGGATTTGAACCGCCAACCCTGTGGGCCACAGTCCCGCACATAACCACTACAACACCGGGGCTCAGCGCAAAATAAAGACATTTTTATGGATAGTCCCAACTATCTTGGTCCAGGAGGTAGGTTACAAAGTGTGTTACTTATCAATTAAACAGTTGGAAAAGTAAGACCTGGAAGCTCTTTGCACACCAAGTGGTCATTTAAGTGCTATGCTGCTTTGGCTGAGAGGATATCCAGGTGGCAGGAGGGCCCTGACTATGAGACTGGAGCAAGTCCCAGGGCAGTTCTTTGGACTGACTTTTCTAGTGCCTTATAAATAGACTGTTTAGTCTGGAAGGGGGTGGGCAATATTGCAGTTCCAGAGGAATTGTACTTCATGTAAAGAGGTAATGTTTAGGGGGGAAACGGTATTGTTTAGAGACAATGGAGAGAGTTAAGTCAGCTTTTGCCCCAGTGGTTGTAGCATCCCATCTCACACTTTGGGACCTTCTAGGTGGTAACGCAGCAGGTGTGCCTGAAGTTTTTTCTTGAAATTAAATTTAATGTTAAAACTTTGGGACTGCGGCCCACTGGGATGGAGGTTCAATTCCAGCAGTGGGGCCTCCTACTCCCACCACCTGAGGGCAGTGATGCCTAAAAAAAAAAAAAAAAAAAAACTTTGGGACTGAGCCCCGGTGGCGTAGTGGTTGTGCGCGAGACTGCGGCCCACTGGGGTGGAGGTTCGATTCCAGCTCCACGGAGCAAAGGCTGGGCCTCCTACTCCCACCACCAGAGGGCAGTGATGCCCAAAAAACAAAACAAAACAAACAAACAAAAAATTTTGTTTAATTTAGCAATCAGTTTTTCAACTCCAGAAATAATCTCTTAGTCTTCCATAGTCTGTGCCCGAACCGTAGCTACTTCAGAGCGTGCAGAACATGCCTTAGCCCTTATCCATTGCCTCTCACCCCAGAAGCCCAGCATCGGGCTGTAGGTCCACGTTTGAACTGACGTTTAGAAGTCGCTTTGTCTTACATGACCTTTGATTTCAGCAGTCTTTATTCCACATGACCCCTAGCAAGACAGAGCACCGCCCATAAATAGTGCAGGGACTGAATTAGAAAGGAAAAAAGGGGCTGAGCCCCGGTGGTGTAAGTGGTTGAGTGCAGGACTGTGGCCCGCAGGATTGGCGGTTCAAATCCAGCAGCAGGTCTCAGGAGCAGCACTGGGTGGCACCCACGACCACCAGAGGCAGTGATGCCCGCCCCCCCCAAAAAAAAAAAGAAACAGAAAAAAAAACACGAGTGCAAAGAGAGCACTAAGTGGTGAGGATGAGACCTGAGCACTGCAGAACCAGGAGCTGCTGCGTGCTCATCAAGGCTTTGGGATGATTCACGTGCTTATTAAAATCTGATGGCACACATCTGGGAAATGATTTTGTGTGTGTATGCCAATTTTTGAGCTTTGTGAATAGAAGGAAGAATTCTCAGGTTAGAAGAGGGGTTAGGTATTACATTTCTCCTGAGTTGCCTACTGGACACTTCTGAAAGCAAGTACTTCCTAATCTAACCTGTGAGCTGGCAAAGGTTGGGGTGATTGACGCTGGCCGAGCCTTGGTCGAAATGACTGGGATCCAGTGCCTGACTAGAGGTGACAACCTTGATGTCCTTTATCCCTAAAATGGCAGGTAACATTACCTGCTGTGCAACCCATTCTTTCTCATAAAGTGATTTGATTCCAAACTAAACCAAATCCATCTTAATAGCAACAGTGAGAACTTATTGCTCCCAAGAACTGTTAGGTGAGAGTCTTTAGAACTCCCTCCTGAGAACTTTAGCTCACCAGCTAGGTTTGTGTAAATACCTGCACAGCCGCCTGTTCCACTTATCTGGTCCATATTGTATACTTATGAGAGTGCCTTTCTCAGACTTACTTTGTTTCCTGATAGGGATTTCCCAGTTAACTTATGCCACCAGAATTCACTCAGCCATCTTATAGACCAGAAATTCTGGTTACCTCCTCCTGCTTTAACTGTTCTTTGGCTTATTTCCTGAAGGCTGTTGATATGTAATATATTAAATGGAAACTTGTTAAGCTGGTTTGTTATTTTCTCATATTTATTCCTACACGTTTCTAGAGCTTTCTCCCCAATCATTGTTATAGTTAGGAAACTATAACCAAGACAACCCTATAATCAGTTCATGCTTTACTGCTTGGGTCAGATCTGGGTCGCACAAACTCAAACTCCCTGCTCTCCTGTCCATGCTGACTCAAAGTGAATGCCCTGTGGCCTTCAAGATCGCAGTGGTCGATGGGAGTAGAAAGTCCAATCTTGGTCTTGCAGCACTGCTGGTGGTTTTGAACCGCCACCCATACAAATCATAGCCCAGCACTTCACCATTGCACCTCCAGGGCTCACAGGCCTGGTGAAAAGGACCGGTGTCTCCGAATGCCTCCCTTTACGGTGGTTTCCTCACTTTACTCCTCACATGCCAGCAAACACCATTTATGCAAATTAGTTTCCTGTGTCCATTAACATGAACAGTCCGATTCAAAGTCTTCCTTCCCCTGCCTAAGGGGGAGAACTTTTGCATTGTTAAAAGGGAGAGTAGCAGAGCAGCACTTCCCTTGGCTACACTTATTTACTCCTGTTGGAGGAAAAAAATAAGAACAGATCAAAGCAGAAGAAGAAAAATTGGCCGCAAAAATAGTAGCGGTGGTCAGGGCACAGAAGAGTAGGAAGCTGATGGCCAGCACAGCCCAGCCCTTCCCCCCAGGAAGCCCCGCTGGGCCGTAGATAAGGGGAGGGATGCCCACATGAACAGATGCATACTTGCCTTCACACAATTTGTAGAATGGCTCAAAAGAATTCCGAAAAGAGCACTTTCTCAAAGGAGAATGAAGTATCGTTGCTGGTTGCATTCCTGGCTTTCCTGGATCTATTCATTGACTTCTCTGTTATTCTTTCAGAACATATCACTAGTGAAGAGAAAGCCAAAAAGAATGCCAACAAGCCCATGCTGGATGAGATTGTACCTGTGTACCGACGGGACTGTCATGAAGAAGTGTATGCTGGCAGCCACCAATATCCAGGGAGAGGAGTCTATCTCCTCAAATTTGACAACTCCTATTCTTTGTGGAGGTCGAAATCCGTCTACTACAGAGTCTATTATACTAGATAAAGATATTGTTACAGAATCTGGAGTCTAGAGTTGGGCAGAAGATGGCATTTAATTTGGAAATTTCCTTTGACTTTTTTGAAGCATTGGAGTCAGTGTTTATTGATTTTGGTCTGGTGGTTTGTGAACTCTTTTTGGGAATCAACGTTTCCCCGTGATCCTTTAACGTTCATACTTTGGGGATAGAGGAATCCCTCAGCCTTTGCTAGTTCTTGGGCCCTGACCAACAGTGTCTGGAGAATGCTGGAGTTAACATGCACTCTGTGTTTAATCTCTAACATCTTCGAAATAAAACATCCCAACGCTGGCCCCTCTTGGCTAGGAGTCAGTCTGTTGCTGCCTGCTCCATGTGTTTTGTGAGGGCTCATGCTGTGCTGCCCTCTGGTCTGAGATCTATATGTTAAGCTGCATGGGGTGCAGCTGACTCTGAATGAATGAAGGTCATCATTCTTATGACTTTAAAACTCAAAGACCTCACTGATTATAAGAGAAAAGAGATTATCACAATTTTATCTTGTTCTGAATGATCCAGGATGTATGCGCTTCTGGTGCAACTGTTTAGTTCAGAGTTATATATTACAGAGAGTTATTTTCCGAGATAGACCTAACCTAGAATGTTCAATCCCAAGTGATAATGGAAATACCAAGATACATAGAACACTTGTAACATCTTTCTCAGAAAGCCTCCACACATTTTCCTCTTCCCTCTGTTTTCCAAATTACTGATAGCAAGGCAAAATTAATTTTGGTCTTGATTTGGCTTTGTATTTGATTTGGCTCTCAAATTGGAACTGTTTTCTGCACATGGGATTTTGTCAAATGGCACCTACTGAATTTAAATATTTAAAGTTGTTTTCATCTAACTTAGTAATGGGGAATAACATTGACTAATAGGAAATTACTGCCAGAGACGGTCCCTTTTCTTTTTTTTACCCCGTAGGCACAAGTCCTACATGATTCCAGTTTATAAGTAATAGAATTGCAAACACAAATGCTAATACTTAAATTTTATAGCTTTGATCTGTATTATGTTTTTATTGATGGGAAGAGGTACGTTTTTGTTTTCTCCACCGAAAACAAATAGGAATTAACTGCCTCAAAATTGTTTAAGTGATTGATTAGTCTAGAGAGTCTTGTTTTCAGAAGGGAGTGTGATATAGATAGAAAATCACAAAGATGGCAATATACACTTCACGTTGTTATTATATGTTATTGGAATACCTGGAGATTTTTATTTCAAAACAAATCACTTCTTGTAGAAGGATTTCCATTGATTAGCTGCAGTGTATTCAGTTCACTTCATAATGAGCTGTTGCGTCTTTTGTAAACGCTTTTCTCTTTTTTTTAGTACCAAGTTTTATACATACTTAACTCTCTTCTCGGGCTGAGCCCCGGTGGTGTAAGTGGTTGAGTGTGGGACTGCAGCCCGTGGGCTTGGCGGTTCAAATCCAGCGGCGGCTCTCAGGAGCAGCACTGGGTAGCGCCCACGACCACCAGAGGGAGTGATGCCCAAAAAACAAAAATATAAATAAACTCTCTTCTCTTTCAGTTAAGAAATTGGATTGACTTTTCCTAAGCAGTGCTTGATTTGGGTGTGTGTGTTTTAATTTTGATTCAAAAGTCGTCCCAGTTCACAGGTGTCTGTACTGTTACTTCCAGAATGTTGTAGCCGACTGTCCGTCAGCTCTCATGCATTTGGTGTAGGAACCATGAGACAAAGCACTTCCTGGCTTTTTTTTTTTTTAATGAGAAAGATACTGTATTTAATATGTAAAATAAACTCTGAAAAAACAGGCACTAATATATATTTCTTCCAGGTTTTGACAGAATTTGTCCTTACATATGGTAAGCTGAATTATCTTCTAAAAATATCATTGTTCTTGGGAGCAGTATGTTACCTTACATAACAGTGGTTCCTGTCATGTGTCATGTCAGAACATTTTTGGTTTTAAAACTTTTTTATTGCCTTTGGCTGTTGAATAGTAACAGTACAAGTGCGATTTCAAAAAGATCTTGGAATAATATATTTAATCAATTAAAATGTTTATCTGTAACTGCTTGGTGTTTCATTAATACAGTTAATCCCTCAAGCATTTTATTTCATCATTTCAATAGGACAAGAACTGTTTTAAATGACCTTTTTTGTGTTTCCTAGTGGAAAATATTCTTTTTAGGTTAGATGAATTTTCTTACTAAAACTATCATGTTCTGGGCTGTTCCTCAACCGGCTGTATAGCTTCCACCTTAAAGTATGCATGGAGATCCAAAATGGTTACAGAAGAGTGGCACCTACTCAGAATGGGTGGCCCCGTAGCAGTCATGAGAGGAGTGCCATGTGGAATACCAGAAACAGTTCTCCTTAGAATTGACTCCAGTACAGTAGAGAGTGATGTGGATGTTTTTCTTGCATTCCCTGTGAAAGATGGAGTGAGCAGAAGATGATATCCTAGTGTCTGCTGGGCAGGCAGACCTGAGCTGTTAGGCAGGGTGGAAGTGTGCCCAGGAGTACCTCCTGGGAGTCAGACTCAGGCTGCTGAGGCTCCCATCGGCTTTGTGGAAGCAGAGAAGCAACCAGCTGGGGATAGCAAATGATCGCTAAGAACGCGTGGGTTTAGCATGCAAAGCCATTGCTGAACCTGGCCCCAACGTTGTCCTCATGCAGTCGTGACAGCAACCTGAAAATGTGGGTATGCATCACTTCTGGGAGTAGAGCAAATATGAACTTTATTTTCATTTGCTAAATTCTCAAAATCTGTGTGATTAGCATTGGTCTTCTAAATCTCATCTGTCAACCTAGGATTATTTAACTATTTTACTGGAACTTTTTCAAGATCAAGCTCATCATTGAACTCCACAGTCCCAATTTTGGATATTTTATGTTGTCATTATCCCAACACGTGCTTACTATTTTTATTTCTTTTGTGATGCAAGGCAAAAACACTCTCATAGCTGGCATGTCACTTGCGAGTTGTGACTTGATTCAGGTACTAAACTCAGTGCTTAAATGGCTGACTTTTCCAAATCGATAATGCTGTTTGAACTCGTTCAAATGTGAGCTGAAAGTATAGCTGGAAGCTGTTCATTCACTTCTGGGAACTAGTGAAAGGCAATGCTTGGTTGCTCAGTGCAGCCCTATAAGCTAATTGACTCAGTCTTTTTCTGAAAAAAGCAAGTACAAATGGAATTATAAGTGCTTATGTTGTAGGGTATATATATATATACATATATATACACACACACATATATATATTGGTTTTGGGGGCATCACTGCCCTCTGATGGGAGTAGGAGGCCCAGCCTTTGCTTTGAACCTCCGTCCCAGTGGGCCGCAGTCCCGTACACAGCCACTATGCCAGTGGGGCTCAGCCTAGATATTTTTAAACCTTTCTTTAAGTGATAGCTCTTCAATTTTTTACCCTTTTGCAAGATTATCACTTTAAATATTTGTAGTTGAAAGCACATCAGGTTTAAGTTTTACAACTTTTCAAAATCCAGATTATCTTTTTTTGTAATTTAATTTAATTTTTTTTTGGAGGGGGGGGGGGCATCACTGCTCTCCGGTGGTGGGAGTAGGAGGCCCAGCCCCACAGCTGGAATTGAACCTCCGTCCCAGTGGGCCGCAGTCCCGCGCACAACCACTATGCCACCGGGGCTCAGCCCAAAATCCAGATTATTTTGAAGACTTTCCTCTGTTGGTAAGTAAGAGTTCTTTAATCTCCTATGTAGATGCTGAGAAATTAAATTGTTGGGTCAGAGTTTTTTTTGGTGCCTTTTGATTTTACTATCAAGACTCATAATTGTCATCTGGATTGACTAACCTAATCTCCACTCCTCCCACGTAGCCATAGGAGAAATAAGGCTTTCTTATCTGTCAACATTTGATATCATCAAACCATAAAGTTGTGGTCAACTAGATGGGGGAAAATTAAGCTACGTTTGAACGTGTTTCCTTGATGAGTCAAAAAGTGAAATATCTTGGCTTATTGAACTTTTGTCATTCCCCTTCTCTCAACTGTGTCCTTTACTCATTTTTCAGCCAGATACTTTTTATATATTAACTAGCATTTTAAAAATACTCTTGGTATACAAATTGTCAATTAGATATATTTCTTTCCATTTTTTTTCTAATCTTAATTCTATTTATGGTAGTTTGTCAGTTGTTAGTTTATTTGTGTCTTTTTGGGGTCATAGATATTTTAAATTGTCAACTTAATCCATTTTTTTCCATTATGACATTTGCTTATTACCACGTTATGGGCCTTTTTTTAGAAACCTGTTCCATTTATTCACCCAGTAATGTACCAATTATGCTTTCAATCACTGTATTTTTTCAACTACTGTATTTTTATAATATATTTTTATAGAAGGAAAATCTCCATTGTCCTTCGATAAACTTTCATGGTTGTTGTTGCGACTGTACTCACCAAGCTGTCGTGTTTCAGGAAAGTTTCTTACTAGAATTTACATGGGAATTTTGCGTTGAATTCTTATATTAATTTACAGACATTTAGCTACTGATATCTTTGAGTTTAGATCGCCTTTTAACAAGATTGAGATGGAGATGTGTGCTTCATTTGATGCTGGAATACTTAAAATAGAAACCCCCCCCCCCAAAAAAAAAAAAAAAGATTGAGAGGTACCACTCATCTGTGATCATTTCTGTCTTTATTCATTAGGTTATTAGCCAATATGGGGCAATAGAGGACTCAGTCAAAAATGAAGCCCCGTATATAAAATCTCGGCTCCTTGTGCAAATTGAAAAAGGCAGGTGGCTCCAGTACATTAAATGGCTGAAAGCTCCAAGTTTCTTTTGTTTCTCCTGTGGAATGGTTGTTTTTGTATATGTGATTAGAAGCAAACCTACCAGCAGCACAGTCCTGAAAGCTGAAGGGGGAGGGTACATCCCATGAAGAAGTACTTGGTCACATGGCCTCCTAGCTGCTAGAGCTGTTGGGAGCTTCCTTTAGCTGGGTAACTAGTCATAGTCCCTGTTAGATCTCAGAGAGAGGCATATATCTTACACAGAGGAAAGTGAGTTCAAACGGACAGCAGACGGCGCACTGCCGTAAGCGTGATCAGGTACGTTTTAACATCATTTACTTGGATTTTTTTCACCCCCACCTTATAAAAACCACAAAGACTTTACTCTTCAATATGAATTATACCTCTACGTAAAACCTCACAACTAGACCAGTAATATCACAACAAGATTTAAATTGTCGAGGATTTCATTTCACTTGGTTTCACAATCAGTGCTCAAGGAGGCATGAGTCAGGGAATCAAAATGACTGCATTGGGCAGATCTGTGAAAGGCCTCTTTAAATGTTAAAAGTCAAATATGTCACTCACTTTGAGGATTAAAATATGCCTGACCCAACTCATGGTATTTTCAGTAGCCTCATAAGTATGCAAAAACTGAACCATAAGTAGGAAGAATGAAGAACAACTGATGGCTTTGAATTACGGTGTTGGGGGAAGAATATTGAATATACCGTTAAATGTCAAAAGAGCAAGCAAGTCTATGTTGGAAGAAGTACACTCAGAATGCTCTTCGAAACAAGGATAGGGAGACTTAAGTCTCATAATTTAGACAAGTCTTCAGGAGGGACCAGCCCTTGGAGAATGACATCAGAGGTAAATAAGACCCTTGAGGTAGAGTGACACCACGACTTCAACACTAAGCTTAAGAGGATGGCATAGTCAAAGAACAAAAAAATATTGGACGCTCACCTTCCTGATAGGAAAGACAAAGACAAATGTGTGCATAAGAAAATATGGGGGCTGAGTCCGGTGGCGTAGTGGTTGTGCGTGGGACTGCGGCCCACTGGGAGGGAGGTTCAATTCCAGCAGTGGGGCTGGGCCTCATACTCCCACCACCGGAGAGCAGTGAAGCCCCCCAAAAAACGAAAAACAAACAAAATATGGTGAAAGCGGATGGTGCCAGGCTATCAAAAGATACAGTATCTCGGGTCTTGAAGGTATACTAGTGGCCATCTAGCTCAGAAGCAACAAAGCCCACATGGAAGAAGCACACCAGCCTGTGTTGACCACAAGGTGTTGAAGTTATATCATTATAAATGAGGGAGAGTACAGATTGAAGACCCAAAGTCCACTTGTATGTAATGGAACATACCTTTACGGAAGAGTCCTAGGGAGGAGATAAACCAGTCAGGGTGCAGTGTTGCAATGATGAAACCTACAACTTTCTAGTTCTTCAACGCTTCTGCCCTGCGCCCCCCCTCCCCCCAACACAATCCCTACCTTACAAATCCAGCTAGACCAGAGGATGTACACTGGTACAAATGGGAACCAAAAACATGGAATCCAGGACAGATGATCCCTTAAAGAGCAGTAGTGAGAGTAACACTATCAGGAGGGTGGGGTAGAAAGGGAACGGATTATAAGGATCTACAGAAAACCTCCCTGCTAGACAGACAACAAAGTGGGTGGAGGACATTGGACAGGGTAAGATATGACAAAGTATAAATTGCTTTTTTCTTGGGGGGGGGGGGGCGGGCCAATCACTGTTCTCCCATGGTGGGAGTAGGAGGCCCAGCCCCACTGCTGGAATTGAACCTCCGTCCCAGTGGGCCGCAGTCCCGCGCACAACCACTACGCCACCGGGGCTCAGCCCAACACTATAAATTTCTAAGGTTTCATGAGAAAAGGGAAAGTAGGGAGGGAGAAGAAAAAGCTGGTACCAAGGGCTTAAGTAGAAAGGGAATATATTGAAAGGTGCTCGACATACAATGTATGTATGTATGGATTGTGGTAAGAGTTGTATGAGACCCAAATAAAATGATAGATTTAAAAATTTTTTTAAAAGGATGGTGTTAGAGGGTGAGCCCCGGTGGCGAAGTGGTTGTGCGCGGGACTGCGGCCCCCGGGGACGGAGGTTCAATTCCAGCAGTGGGGCTGGGCCTCCTACTCCCCCCACCAGAGAGCAGTGATGCCCCCCCCCCCCAAAAAAAAAAAGAAAAGTTAAAGAAACTCACAGGGGCAAGTGGAGCCTGGCCTGTAGGGGTCGCTGAATCACAACCAACTTGATGGCCTTGAGTGGGAGCTATGGGTATGCTGCTGATTATGACCCTCCTTTGTACAGAGTTGTGCTGACCTTGTGCGGGAGTTTTCTTAGTGTTTATAGCAAACAGTTAACTTGTTGATACATAACCTATGTGGATCTAGAGCTATTCTTGAGAATGCAAAATTGTTCTCAGTTATTTTCCCAGCTTGGGTGCAAAAGTAGTTGCAGCTGCAGTTGGTGCAACACACCCAATCAGGATACGCACTCGTTCATGTGTTCAGGTGGTGGGAGTAGGAGGCCCTGCCTTTGCTCCTGTGAGCTGGAATTGAACCTCCATCCCAGTGGGCTGCAGTCCCGCACACAATCACTAGGCCACCGGGGCTCAGCCCAGTAGTTCAATTTTCTACCGTTTCATTTTTATGTTGCAAGTGAGGAAGATTTACAGCACAGATCGTCAGTTTTACATTCATCTTGTTTCACCTCATCCACTGCCGCCCCTTCAATGTCCCATCACTTAGCCCACTGCTTTTCTGCTTGGTTCCCACAGGGAGGAAGTTAAATGTAGATCCTTATAATCTGTTCCCCCTATATTTGTAACTTTCATTGGGCAGTGATGCTACAAAAAAACAAAAAACTTCCATGGCTTTATTTTTATATCTTTTAAATAGTTTTATTGGCATATCATTCACGCATACAATTCAGTGATTCAGTCACAAGTTGTGCAAATTATGTCTTAAATTTTTTATTTTTTAATCATTTTGTTGGGAGCTCATAGCTTAAAAGAATCCATTATAAATTGTGTCAAGCACATTTGTACATATGTTCCCATCATTTTCAAAATATTTTCTTTCTACTTGAAGCCTTGGTATCAACTTCTCAATCTTAATTTTTTTTTTCTAACCCTGAGGATGCAATCTTAGGTATTTTCAAGTTTGTATGTAAGTAAAAATAAATCTTTAAGTTTTGCATGTAAGTCTCAAGCACACCTGGAATTTATTTTTGGTGTGTGGTAGAAATTTGAGAACATTTGTCATTTTCATAGACGTAGTCAATTGATCTATACCATTCATCAGCTAGTCATCAATTCTCTAAGGTATTGAACTTCCTTATCTATATATATCCAGTCTCTGGGCTCACTTCTGTTTACTAATACTTTTTATTTTTGCCTTAATTAGTTGTAAAGGAAGTTTTGGATGTGGTCCAGGTAGTTTTCAAAATAGTTTTTATTTTTTTTAATTTTTTTTTTTAGGCATCACTGCCCTCAGGTGGTGGAAGTAGGAGGTCAAAATAGTTTTTAAACGAGTTTGGTCTTTAGTTTTTTTTTGTATGAATTTTATCTCAATTTTTTTCCCTTTTAAGATGTTAAAGTGGGGCTGAGCCCCGGTGGTGTAGTGGTTGTGCGTGGGACTGCGGCCCACTGGGATGGAGGTTCAATTCCCGCTCACAGGAGCAAGGGCTGGGCCTCCTACTCCCACCACCAGGCCAGTGATGCCTAAAAAAATAAAATAAAATATGTTGAGGATATTCTTCCTTTAAAAAAAAAAATGTTAAAGTACAGGGGCTGAACCCCAGTGGCGTAGTGGTTGAGTGTGGGACTGCAGCCTAATGGCTTGGTGGTTCAAATCCAGGAGCAAGGCTGGGTCTCCCACTCCCACCAGAGGGCAGTGATGGCCCCCCCCCAAAAAAAATGATGTTAAAGTACAAAGGCTTAATAAAAATTTTAAAACTCCCCATCTTATCCCTAATCACTCAAGAACTCAAGTATTCCAATAATTGGGTATTCCAATTTCATCTGTATACATACTTAATAGTTTCAGATTTATAAATTTTTCACTTAATAGATCCTCTGGTATAACTTCATTTAGAAATTTAAGTAATTTTATATAGTAATATCTAAGAACTTGCTCATGCTTAGGATATATAGTCTTTATCAGTGAATTTACCAGAGAGTTTTGCTATCACTCCTAAAAGACATATAGGTAGTTTCTAATCTTTTGTCATTAAGAACTTGCAGTGTGGGCTGAGCCCCAGTGCCGTAGTGGTTGTGCGCTGGACTGTGGCCCACTGGGTTGGAGGTTCAAATCCAGCAGCAGCTCTCCAGGAGCAAGGCTGGGCCTCCTACTCCCACCACCAGAGGGCAGTGATGCCCCCCCCAAAAGAACTTGCAGTGAATGATTGTCATTTTGCACATGCATCTCAGTGTTCTTAGACGTGTACCTTATCATCTTATAGATGAGTCTCTAATGAATAAAATTTAGCCACATAATAGTTTCCACATTTAAATCTTTCAGTATTGAGTTTGTTGAAATATAGTTTGAAAAAAAAAAAAGAAAGAAAATAAGGGCTGAGCCCCGGTGGCGTAGTGGTTGTGCGTGGGACTGCGGCCCACTGGGATGGAGGTTCAATTCCAGCAGTGGGGCTGGGCCTCCTACTCCCACCACCGGAGAGCAGTGATGCCCCCCCCCCCAAAAAAAAAGGAAAAAAAAAAAATATATATAGTTTGCATACAATAAAATGCATTCCATTTACGTGTACAGTCAGGTGTCATCGCACCAAACATCTTTGTCATGTTCCTTTGAAGGAGTCAATACCCCTTCACCTGCATCTTGGCAACCATCAAACTGATATCTCCTAGCTTTTCCTTGTGGGGCCCTGGTGGCAGAGTGGGTTTACTGTGGATCTGCTAACTCAAAGTTTCCTGGTTCAAACTCACCAGCTGCTCTGTGGGAAAAAGATGAGGCAATCTGCTTCCATGAAGATGTGCAGCCTCAGGCCGAGCCCCGGTGGCGTAGTGGTTGTGCGTGGGACTGTGGCCCACTGGGACGGAGGTTCAATTCCAGCAGTGGGGCTGGACCTCCTACTCCCACCACCGGAGAGCAGTGATGCCCCCCCAAAAAATAAATAAATAAAATAAAATAAAATAAAAGATGTGCAGCCTCAGAAACCTATGGGACAGTTCTGTTCTCTCCTGCAGGGTCACTATGAGGTCAAATTGACTTTATGGCTGCGGCTTTTTTTTTTAAATTTTTAGATTTGCCTTTGCCAGATGTCTCATAAATGTCCTCAAACAGCCTTTTGTGTCTGTCCACCGTCCTATGAGACATTCCTAGCCTTGCAGTATCAGTACTGCATTTCATCGCTGAGGAGCACCTGGTGTGCCACATTTAACCATCACTTGTTGATATTTGAGCTTTTCTAGCCATTGGTGGTAATAATAAGTAAAGGTGCTGTCAACATAGAGGCCTTTATATAGACAGCAAAACAGAGACCCATAGTCACTACCATTGAGTCAACATATACCAAGGGGTCTCAAAAATTTAATAGCAACACAGCATTGATGACCCTACAGGGATAGCAAGTAGAATAAGGGTTTCTGGGGGTTATGGGGATATGATAGGGGGGTAAAAGGAGCTGATGTCAAGTTCAAGAAGGAAAATTATTTTTGAAACTGGTAGCAATTGAACAATATTGCTTGATGTGATTGAATGATGGAGAAATGATATCCTTATTACAATAAAATGGTTTTCCCACTGGCTTAGCAGTTCAAATCCAGCAGCAGCTCTCCAGGAGCAAGGCTGGGCCTCCCAGTCCCACCAGAGGGCAGTGATGCCCCTCCCCCCAAAAAATGGTTTTGAAAAAAAATTCATGGAAAAATAGCATATTCTCATCTCTCAAGTATTACCTAGAAGTGGGTTTGCTGGATAGTAGGGTAATTGTAGGAGTGTGAAGTGCTTGCCCTCTAACAGTGTCAGGTGTGAGTCCACAAAGACTGGAGGAGGGTGGCCGTCTTTGCATAGTTACTCAGCCTTGGAGATCTTGTGGGGCAGACCTAGGTCCTACAGTGTCACTTTGAGTCAATTTTGAAAGCAGTGAGTTTTTTGGCTATGGTAATTTTATGTTACAAACTACTCAGCTTTCCCCAAATCACTATTTTACACCCCTACCAAAACTATATGAGAGTTCTATACAGTACAAAGTTCTATACAGTTCTGTACAGTTCTTTATAGTACAGTACAGTGGAAAATGGAGTGAAAAGATAATGGAAACTAATTTATATACTTTGGAGCTCCCTTGTATTATCAGTTAAACTTTTAGTCATTTATGAGAAGGTATCATGGTTTTTTTGGGGGGAGGGGCATCACTGCTCTCCGGTGGTGGGAGTAGGAGGCCCAGCCCCACTGCTGGAATTGAACCTCCATCCCAGGGGTCCGCAGTCCCACGCACAACCACTACGCCACCGGGGCTCAGCCTTTGGTTTTGTTTATAGATCATTTTACTGGGGGCTCTTCCAGCTCATAACCATCCATACATCAGTTGTGTCTAGCATATTTTGTATTCTATCATTCCATCATTCTATGAACATTTTATATTCAAGCCTTTGGTTTCATTGTGGTTTTAATTTGTATTTAATTTTGACTAAGATATCTGTCTGCGTTATTTGCCATCCATATCTAGTTAAGTATTCAAATCTTTTGCTTGTTTGGGTTTTTACTATTGAGTTGTAAGAACTCTCATTTCCAGGACACAAGTTACCAGACTACATTTTGCAAGTATTTTCTCATCTTTTTTTTCCTCCTTAACTGCGTTTTTGATGATACAAGTTTTTAATATATTAAATTCCAATTATTAGCCACTTTTACAGTGTATGGTATCTGAGTCCTAAGAAATCTTGGACTATCTTATGGTCCCCAATATTTTGTTTTGTTTTGTTTTTGGTGGTGGGGGGGAATCACTGCCCTCTGGTGGTCGTGGGAGCTACCCAGTGCTGCTCCTGAGAGCCGCCGCTGGATTTGAATTGCCATGTCCGCAGCTGCAGTCCTGCACTCAACCACTTACGCCACCAGGGCTCAGCCAGACATTTAGCTTTATGTTCTACTTTGAGTAAACTTTTTTTTTAAGGTGATAGGGTTTGGGGGGAGGTGCACATGGCAGTATGGTTCTGCCATTTGTCTTAATTACTTTGTAATTTGTTTTAATTAACTTTGCCAATAATCAGTTGACCATGTATGTACACATAACCATACTTATAATTTTTATATATACATATATATATAGCTTAACTGTTACATTCTTCTGTCTTTATGCCAATATCACATCTTGAGTATTATTACTCTAGATTCTTTAGTAAGTTTTTAGATCAAGTTTGTGTCTTCTAAATTTGTTCTTTGTAAAAAAATTTTTTTAGCTATTTTAGTGCCTTTGTTTTCTCATAAAATACAATCATTTTGAGAGCTGAGCCCCGGTGGCGTAGTGGTTGTGTGCGGGACTGCGGCCCACTGGCTTGGTGGTTCAAATCCAGCAGCAGCTCTCCAGGAGCAAGGCTGGGCCTTCTATTCCCACCAGAGGGCAGTGATGCTCCAAAAAACAAAACTAAAATCATTTTGTCAATTTATTTACTCACTTGAGTCTAGTTTACAGATCGATTTAGAGAGGTTTCACACTAGTGGCTCTGTCCCATTGGCGAGCATGGTGTATGTATAGCTCCACTTGTAAGTCTGCTTTTCCTCATCTGTGTTGTGTGCTTTACAATGTACAACTCTTTTTTTTTTTTTTTTTTTTAGGCATCACTACCCTCAGGTGGTGGGAGTAGGAGGCCCAACCTTTGCTCCGTGGAGCTGGAATTGAACCTCCATCCCAGTGGACCGCAGTCCCGCGCACAACCACTACACCACCAGGGCTCAGCCCACAATGCACAATTCTTAAACCCATTTTGGTATATTCTTATATATTGTGTTTTTTATTACAAATGGCTCTGGTCCTTTTTACATATTTTTTTCCTTTTTATATATATATATATATATATATAT
>PVJH01036790.1:0-18478 GCA_004026705.1 Nesogale talazaci | reverse complement strand
TCTAATCTCATGTGACTCACCACTCGGACCTCAGAATGACAAAGTACCTGGCCCATTGTATGGAGGAGACAGTATGCTTCTATAATCTCATACATCAGTGTGTGTCACAGTAGATGTTGTAATAACCCAGAAAATGTGGAATCCTGTCATTTCTAATGATTACATGTGGTAGGCATGATAATGAGCCAGTCACCAAGCTTGGATCAGGAATGCCTCCAGGTTCTCCTGTTCATAGCTGGAAACAGGATTCCTTCCAAGAGACCTGTCAGCCTGGAGCCTCCATTCCCTGATGTGTGAACTCAGACGTCTAACCAGATGACTTCACAGTTCTCTTCCAGACCACCTGCGGTGTGTCCTTGCTGTTGCGTATCTGCCCTTGAGCCAGGCTCAGACCTCTTCAGTGCCCAGTGATGGCAAATGGTGGTAATCCACAGCGTTTTCAGAAATAGATAGATCTCCAGGATTTTTTCTAGTCTGTGTTATTCTGGAAGCGCCACTGAATCCTATTGAGCATCACAAACATACCTGAACCTCCATTGACAGCTGGAGGGGGTGGGGGTGGGGGTGGTGAGCTGCACAGGAGGTTCATTGGCTGGGAATTGAGTCTCATCTTTTGAGTAGAAGATGTGAATTCTGCCACTGAGTCATCATTCTCCCCTCACCAATTGCATAACAAGGCCTCAGCCCCTAATCTTGTTTTTATTTGAATCACTTGTCTTTTGATGGCAGTGTTATTATCCTGATGAGATTAAGGAGAGAGACACTTTACTCGTGTGATGATCTAGGGGTAGCTCTAGCCTGTCCGGTGTGCCCTGTATGGTCGCTATGATTCAGAATCTGCAGCGCTTGGTTGGGTTGGATGTAATTAACAGAAAGGTTTCAAGACAGAAAAAAACAGAAAAGAAAATGTAAGTCAAGTCGGGGTCTTCTTTGTGCGTAGTCTTCCATACATCATAAACGTAAATAGCCCCAAATAATGATTGATGGTGCTCAGGGGCTCTTCTTTCGAAATACAAAGAGTTGGTCCTACCTCTCCCCTGTTTAAAAAAAAAAATGAAGGACCCAATGGCTCCGTCCTCACTAATTGCCCACATAATAAATCTTGCATGGCTAAGTTGGGTTCAAAACTATGTCTGAAACCAATAAATTGTTTGTTTTCTAATTCCCACATTTTGGCTTAGAATAAGCTTTCAATTTGTATGCCGAAGTATAGCCCGAAGCAAAGTTTTACAGCTCAGTTATGAAACCGCAAAGTAGTTTTCATAATGGAAGTGCTGACAGACCCTTAACTTATGGCCATGGTGAACTTGGAAGCCACCTCAGTATCTGAGAGCAGTGTTTCCATAAACTTAGTGCTTGCTTCCCCCAGGATCCATCTTAGAACTTTAACTACCCAGGTCGGTCAGCAGAGGAAATGAAAACTACGTATCCGAGTTTCTGAGAAGGTGGGGCAGTATTTCATTTGTGTCCCGGCACGTCTTGATGAAGTGCGTACGGGGTGACAGACACCCCCGAAGTCCTGGCAAGGGGCAAGGGAGGTTGAGCGGTAATCAGCGTGGTCATTTTCCGCCTGTGCTTCCTGGCACTGCCATGCTCCTGGAGAGGTTTTGGGGTGCCATGGAGAGGAGGCTGAGGAGTGTTAGTAAGGAGCTGATCTGTGGGGTCCCCAGACCCCCAAAACAATCTGTGTAGCTTCCCTTTTGGTCTGCTGCAAATGTTCAGAGAGGACTTGATGGCGGGAAGTTCCTCTGAGGAGTCTCTCTGGACTCCAGGGCTGTGGTCAGCTGCAAACTGGGCCCTATGTATGAGTCCAACACCTCCAGGACAGCGATTCTTTTCAGATAGGATGAGGATCAGGGGGCAGGGAAACCAGAGTGAACCACCAGAACACCGTTAAGGAGAATGTTGACTCTATGTGAAAAACGTCCCCAAGGACATTGAACATCGGATGTAGAAAGTGAGAATGGAATTGCTGTGTACACTTTTAGAAAAATAGTAAGGAATTATTAACTTTTTAAAAACCAGATTAAAACCTCAAAAAAAAAAACACCCCTAGGTAACCATTGGTCCAATGTAATGCTCTTGGCTGAGGAGGTACAAACATTGAGGACCACAGAGATCAAGGCACTCACGGGCGGCCACCCCGAAGCATGGGCCATCAAGGCTGGGGCAGCATCCTTGCCACCTCCGGACCACCGCATGTGCCGTTCTCAAGCAGTAAACCGGGTTGCTGACTTGGGCTGTGTTTGTTCTAGCAAGGTTTCTGCCGCTTGCTTTGACTTAAACTTGGATGGAACAAATAGATGACTACATGGCACATTCTTGAATACTTTTTAGATTGATTCTTTCAGAATGTTTTAAACCAATAAGACTATGGAATGAAACTTTTTTGTTCTCACCCTTAGTTCTCCTGCCAGGAAGAGCTTGGTAGTGTGGCCCAATAGTATGTTGAGGAGTCTCCAGCGGCCCGGCTTCCCTTCCAGTTCAATTGCTATTTCAACACAGCCCTGGGGCAGACACTTAGGGAAGATGACAGGCCCTCTCCAGGCTGCTAACAGATGGAAACGCAACCTTTTGTGTGTGAAACCTTTGGCACAGTCCCTGGATGATGGTTAAACACTGACTACATTATATTATTAACTAGTATAACTAACTAATAACTATCATTATCTAAGCAAAATTTTACTTTATTTTAACGATTCTATTTTAACAGTTCTTGTCTAAACCCTAACTTAGTTCACATGTAAAACAGTGCATGGAGCATAAGTGAATTGGGCACGTTCCTGAGTGTAATTTTTATTGGTGATAATTAGTGATTTTATTAAGTGGATTGGTGGTCTCATCAAGAGCATAGTGCTTTCATGTGCATGGAGCACTCATTAAACTGTCCGTGGTTGGAAACCTCTAGAGTCTGCACCAAGGCTCAGCAAACTTCAGCTCTTCTAGGCATACCTGTGGCTCTGCAACAAAACTCAAAACTTTAAAGGAATATTATTCAAATGATGGTGATTTATTAAAATCACCACTTTTTTAAGGGGTATTATTCAGATAATGATGATTTCATTCATTTTAAAAAGTTTATTTGTGGCTCTTGAATAACTTAAATGACTGTGGGACAGGATTGGCTCTTCCATCTCAAAAGATTGCTGACCCGACTGTCTGCTTTTCAGTGGGGGAAATTGCTCAGAGACTACCTAGTAGTGAAAAACCATAGCCCTCAATTCAGGATAGAGTGTAGACATCTGCTTTGTAGTCCCCGGGAATCATGGCAGCGCCTCCCCAGGAAGTAGTGTCACCCATTTGGGGAACCACTTGTCTATGGGCACATAGAACTGGGGAAGTCTGGTTACCGGTTGCTGGGATGGCTTCCTGGCCCCTCACACCTGCATGTGTTTGCACTTGACCCTTACTTGAAAGGATGGTAGTTCAAACCCATGTGGCAACTCTGCTTCCATAGAGATTATAGTGAAAGAAACCCCAGGGGAGCATTCTACTATGATACATGGGGTCATGAGCAATTAGAAGCAACCCAGGATCACCCAGAAACAGCAGTTAAATTTACGCTCCTTCACCCACCTCCTTTGCTTTGGTCTAAAAGAGATGAGGGTCTCACTGTGTGAAATTAGTGTTTTCTTTATTTTCAGAGACACTAAGCAACTCTCATTACTGCCTCCTGCATCCCATTTCCTCTGTCCTACCCAGAACCGTATGCTTCTTGTGGCAGGGACCTTAGTCAAGCACTTAGTTGATTCTCAGTAAGCATGTTTTAGATGAATGCATGAAAGATACCGATCTTATTAAGTTCTAAGACAGTTTGTGGACTTGGGCAGCAACTTCAAATTATTGCTTAATAGGTGTCCTACTTAATAATTATTGCTTAAGGAGCCCCGGTGGCATCATAGTTATCTATTGGGCCGTGAGCCACAGGTCAATGGTTTGAACCCCCAGCCGCTCTTCAGGAGACAGACAGGCTTTCCACTCCCATGCAGTGCTGCAGTCTCAGAAATCCACGGGAGAAGTTCTCCCCATCCTGCAAGAGTTGCTGTGAGTTGGAATTGGCCTCATGACAGTGAGTTTGCTTTGTTTTATTTGGGCTTGGCTCAGCTTCACTGGGTTTTAGTAGCTCAGTGGGCTAAGCATCGGGCTGCAACCACAAGGTTGGTTAGCGATTTAAACCCACCACTTGATCTGACGGAGAGAGCTGAGGTTCTCTGTTCCCACAAACAATTGGTTTCAGAAACCCAAGGGACCCGTTCCACTCTGTGCTAATCCGGATAGACTAGAGAAACAGACGTGTAGACACTCATGTGCACAAGAATGGGTTTTATGTCAGAGTCATTGTACATTAAGAAAGTGTACATCCCAGTACATTTTGTATAAATCTTGATCCCAGATCAAGTCCCTAAGTCCAATCTTAGCCCATATGTCTAATTTTAGTCTGTAAATCCCTCTCCAGACTCACGTCACATGGAATGACATCGAGTGCAGGAAGATCTGAGGCCAGTGGGTGGGAAGTCTTGGGGAAGCCTCACAGTGCTGGCGAGGTCTCACGTGGAGCTCCTCCAGCTCCACAGCTCTTGCTCCATCAACTTAGCGCCATGTGACTCGTTAGCAGGAAGAGTAAGCAGAGAGTGATTGTGGTTCGAGCCTCTAGCAAGCCGTTTATCTCCTTAGAGAATCCAAACGAGATAGCAAGCTGCTACCTGATTGACAGGCTAAACTCCACCCCTTCACACTTAATAGTTTCAAGTTAGCACCAGATTATGTAACGACGACCGACTCTGTCCTGTAGGGTTGTTATGAGTTGGAATTCAGTGTATGTGAGGTCCAGTTTGCTGTAAACTGTTCTTGGTCATAAGTAAATCCAAACCAAACTCACTGTTAATGGAGGCCTTTCTGACTCCCAGCTACCCTCGGGGACGTGGCGGAGCTGCCTCTGTGGTTTCCAAGACTGTCACTCTTGGCAGACACAGAAAACCGCATCTGTGCCCTACAGAGAGCTGTTGCTCTGGAACTGCTAAGTTAGCAGCCCAACACTTAACGCACTGCACCACTAGGGTCCCTCTGATATGCAGCAAGTACTTTTAAAAACACTTGTGTCTGTACATGCTTCGGTTCAGAGGCCAGGACGCAAAGTTGCTTTTTTTCAAAGCTTTTTCTGCTGAGTCTTCAATAGCTTCTCCCAGGGGAAGTGCCTCTTTATAGATTACAATTTTAAAATGTTCACAATAACCTGAATGTATTAAAGAAAGTGGTTCCATTTCAGTTTTGTAGTTGAAATTATCTATGTTGTCAAAATCCTGTTGTTTCTCTAGTGATTTCCTAAGTAATGTATCTCACCTCCTCTCCTTAAAGGGCAGGAGAGTCTAATTTTGAAGCCCAGAGGTCTTCCTTCATAAATACATGTTGTACTTGATGGACTTTTAGAGCATCATCGATGGAAACCACTTCTATTCTTTGGAAATTTCTGGAAGGGTGATACAAATTGCCTCCTGGCTTCTGCCCCTGGCAATGCACAAAACTGTCTGCTCAGGTTACCAAGGGCCCCAACTGATATGGATCATATTGATTTTTCTCTGTGACAAATGACACTGTGACCACTCAATCCTTGTGGAAGCTCCCTCGGCCCCTGGTTGCCTTTGCCATTCATGTGTGGGGGGACAGCTCTGTGCCTGGCCTGGGAGTCAATGATTGCAACAGTGAGTGATGGGTACATTGTAGCCTTACAGAAATTACACCTTTTAGAGAAAGCTGATGAGTGCAGCATGAGTGCAATCAGTTGTTTCCTGTGATATGTGAGAAGCCTGTGTGACAACCATTGCAAAAGGTCTTTACAGTGGGAGTGGGGTGGGGGCGGATCCAGAGAGGAAGACATGTTGAATCTGTTAGAAGTTTAAAATTCTCTTCCTACTTCTAACATGACCGCTGTCCCATTCCCCACTTGCCCACTTAAAAAGCTTTCCCTCATCACAGTTTGGATGGGATCCCTGCAGGGCACAGGATGTGATGCTAGAGGGTGAGTCTCTCAACACCGAGCACCACTGTTCAAGGAAGCTGTGAGCGGGGCATAGCAGCACTGGCTGTGTCTGTGACTGGGGCAGTGGATGGGCGTGCCAACGGAGGAAGGGATGGGTTACTGGGATAATGGGACCCAGGACTTGGACTGCGGGAGTAGAGAAGCAGGCTCTGAGACAGACTTCGTACCACTGTGTGAACGATTGACCTGGGACGTTAGAAGTCATGTCTCATGTACCCATTGATCATGGCATTAGTGAGAGTACAAAATGAAAGCAGCTGGTGTGAGGGGTTAAGTCGCTTCTAGAAAGATGGCAGCCAACCCCCCCCAGGGCTGCTATTATGGGGTCCCATTAAGTTGGTTCCGACTCACAGTGCCCCTGTGCCGAGCAGAGCAAGACACGCCTCAGTCCCACTCCGTCCTCAGAAGAGTTCTGCTGCTCGAGCCCTTGGCTCAGCCCCAGCGTGGAGGCCCTCCTCTTCTTCACGGTTTGAAAACCCAACAGGGCCGTTCTGTTCTGTCTCCTGGAGATGCTGTGATCCAGGAGCCCTGATGGCGGCGCACAACCACCACCACCTGCAGAACTCCTTAGCAAGGCACACGGACCCTCACTCATTGTGATTGCCTCTGTCACCAATCGCTTTCCATTATAAATTCTTGGCTGCAGACCCACTAAATTCAGGCTTTTGCACTCACCGGCCCATCTGCCTGGAATTCCCATCTCCTCCTCACTCAGTTGACCAAAGACCCACCTCCCTTGACAAGTGTCCTGGTCTCCCGGTTGCTCTGACACCGGCTTGGACTGTCTTCCACTTGCCCACGGCATGTTCCTTCTCAGGCGGCTCAGGATCCCAGGGCAGAGGTAAGATCGGAGAGATAAATGAAGGCGCTATTTACAAAGGTGCACATTCTAGCTGCTAGAGCTCAGAGATGAAGAGATGGAGGACAGGGGGTAGCAAGCGGGAGGGGAGAGCAAGGGAGAGTGGTTGCTCTTTGGACAGATTGCCCACAGGAACTGTGACCTTTGGTAGAGAAAAGATGCCAGCGTGGCTCAGTGGTTACACGCTTGTCTGTTAACCAAAAGGTCCCAGGTTCAAAGTCACCCTCTGTAGTTTAGAAGTCGGTGATCTGCTCCTACAAAAACTGCAGTCTAGAAAACTCTGTGAGTCTCTTCTGTCACCTGGGGATCACTATGAGATGAGAAAATCAACAACAAACACAGCCAGATTGCAGCTGAGCAGGGCGGGATGAAGATCCTGAGCTCTTTGCCTGCCTCCTCTGCTCTCCCACCCACCCCTCTCAACTAGTCAGAGCCAACCAGGATCCGAAAGGCAAGGGAGCCCCCAGGCAGCCTTTCCAGGTCAGCTTCCCCGAGCCTGAGTGGACAAACAGAGGTGGGCAGCCCTGGTCCTTGGGTCTCTTTCATGGCACCGAACACATCACATTCCTACTGTAGGTTTTTGCACCTTTTCCTCAAAAATATGAGTCTCTTGGGTGCAGTTTTGTACTTTTCTGAGTCACAGATGCCAGACATCGTTTTTAAAAGTTGCTGAATTATTGCGGTTGCTGGTGTTGTGAACTGTCGTTGAGTTGGCGCCTGGCTCCCGGCACTCAGGCACAGCAGAATGAAATGCTGACCCGGCACGACGGATTGTGGGCCAGACGCTGTGATCCATAGGGATTTCATTGGCTGGGTTTTGGAACTCGATTGCCAGATCTTTCTTCCTACTCAGTCAACTCCCCGACTCAATGAATAGTCTGTATATTCCATAGCAGAGCCATAAGCCAGCCTTGACCAAATAACAGGGGGGTGAGCTATGTATCAGGTGCATTGGTCAGGGATGGAGCCCCAGGGTCCAGAATGGGACGGAGGGGGCGGGGCACTTAGCATGGAGCCACCAGTGTCTCCATGGTTCCTTTAGTAAACTGTGTTATCATAGTCTTTTTAAAATGTCTATGTGCTGACAGCCCATTTCCTAAGGTTGTCTTATCACATGAAAAGTGGGGAGAGTGTCATCTTAGCCTCCTGATATGCCTTTTCTCATGTCCCAGTCCCCCCAGCAGAACCCGTGAAATCGCGATGCCCTCCCGGAGCTACACCCCGTACACGAGAGTCCTGGAGCTAACCACGAAGAAGACGCTGACCTAGACCCCAGGCCGGACGGAGATCCTCAACACTGAGTGTTGACATCTGGAAAGAAGGACTTTTGCTTTCTCACACAACATGGTTTAAGCCAGAATGGAACTTGCTGAGGTTCTGAAATACTTCCAAGGCATGAAGGAAAAGTAAAAGGTGATTGGGAGGGACAAGAGAGGAGAGAGGAGAGAGGAGAGAGGAGAGAGAGAGAGAGAGAGAGAGAGAGAGAGAGAGAGAGAGAGAGAGTTAGAGTTAGAGTTTATGAGGTGGTAGTTCAAAAGCCCAACCAACAAATCCTATATCCTCCTTTATTTCCGGTGTAGACAATAAGATCCTCATCATCTATTTTTTGTTTCACTAGACTTTGGTTGAGAGGGCAGGGGCATTGATAGGAAATTCTTGTCAGGATCATGTGTTACAGTGTGAAGGCGTTCTTTACCCAGACAAGTATTAGAGGCCCAGAGGGATTGGCCCACAAGACAGATAGACATGAGCACCTGGAAGGTGAGGTTCCCCAGCATGCAGGGGCTCCATCTGCTGGGTCGGAGGCAGTGTTTGCAGGAGCCATTATTAGAGGTGGCCCTTGCCTGGTCCTGACCTCTCCAGGCTTCATTCTGATGTGCTAATTCCCTGGTTTAGACTTTGTGCCTTATGCCTTGTGAATGGCCAGCTGAAATCATTGTCTTTACACAGTCTGTGATTTTTCCCCCTTGCCTCACTTCGATTTGAAGAAAATTTTGTATGTCGTGGAAATCTCAATTGTTGGATATTTCCAGCATCAGTTGATATTTTTGTTATGTGAATGAGAAATTCCTTCATGCATGTCCTGCCTTGGGAATATAGACCATATCACACATATCTAATAAATGCGATATATTTTGTTCTATAACTGTCCCTGTGTCTCATGCACAACCATGTTGAAGGGAGAGAGAAAGGACAGCATCAATTCTGAAATATGAGTCAAAGTCAAATATCAGCCAGCTTTCACCCACTGCCAGATAGCCACAACCATGGTTTCAAAACGTAAAACGTAAAAAAATCATCTTCCTATTAAAATCCTCCTTCTTTTGTGTCCAAACTTTCCAATCCTTATCCTCTATACCCAACTCCCCCCCCCTCCATAATAAACAGCAAAGATTTAAGTTGGACTAATCATTGTGCATCAGGATTGGATAATGTGAGAAAATGCAATCTTTAAAGCCAAATTTAATTTCTGGCCGTGGAACCTTGGGCAAGTAATCAAACTCTGAATATCAGTTTTAGTCTCAGAAAAACGTGGGCTCAATCCTACCTACATGAAGGACTGCTGTGATTAGCAGTGCAATCAGTCACAGAAAGCTAGGACGAGGTGTGGGCACCCAGGAGCTATGGGTGCTGTTCTTACCCCGTTTCACAGCACGCTTCACTCCGGGGTACCCTCTAGGGGAGATTCCCTGGCCACACAGAAACCCAGTCCTGTGCACATCTCCAAGGAAGAGCAGTTAGGGGAAAGGCAGGTTTTGGGACCAGGGTCTCTGAGCTCCAGGGGTTCCTGGGAGTCCCTGGAATGCCTGGTAAGCTGGTCTGGAAGTTTTCTAAATGCAACATAATGGCTTTCACATGTCCATTCTAATGATACAGAGCAGAGATGAAAACTTCTCTGCAAACACTTCCCATGTCGCCCCCTTTGTTTCGTAAAACAAGCAAGAGAAGAACAGAAGGCATATTTGGCACGTTGTCATCCTCCGTTCAAACCAGATCAGGATCCGTGCTTAGGCTCAGAGGTGGTCCGTAGCCCAGCCCTCTGTATTTTCTTTATGGTGTCTTCAGCACACAGAGAAGAATTCTGAAATGTATTTAGACTTTTTAGAAAAGCTACTTAAAGAATTCTCTGGTATTTTATAGCATATTTATCACATGGAAATCTTTCTCTCTCTCTCTCTCTCTCTCTCTCTCTCAAGCAGTGAATTTATAGTTTTTATACACCAAAATAAAAATATTTTATAATAATGCTTCAATGAATATTTACATTTCAATTCTAGACTTCTTCAACACACGCACACATTCTGTTTCTTTTGCTTGTGGAACAGATGTGACTCCGCTGAGTTCAGAGCTCCGGCCTGGCTCTGGGCCACTCGCTAGTACAAGGGGCCTTTAGAAAGTGCATAGAAAATCCCAGTATCTTTTTATTCCATTTCCCCACAAACTCTTTTGTGTTCCCTGTCTGTCCTTGAGCAAGCCACTGGACCTCTCTGCGTCTCTCTCTGTAAAACAGGAAACTCACCATCGGCTGCTCCTGGAAGTTGTTGTGGAGATTAAATGCCTCAAGACACAGACGATGATGACGGTCTTGGGATCGTGCTTGGCACAACATGAGCACTTAATGGGAGGGGCGGCTTATCCAGGTGTTGTACCTTGTTGACACCCTTGCCTGACAACGGAAAGGTTGCAGGTTCAGTTCCACCTGGAAACATCTTGGAAGAAAGACTTGGTGATCTAGCCCCTAAATATGACCTGTTGAAAATAAATATAGATGTACACCATTTTTTCTGACCATTCATTTAACTTTATTTTTTATTTATTTATTTTTTGTGTGTGGCATCACTGCCCTGGTGGGAGTAGAATTCCATTTTATTGATGGATTACTTGACCTCCCTACCCACCCCCTGCAACATTGACATTTGGGGAGATGTTTGTACCCTTTCGGGGATTATTTCACTCAGTCATTTGAGGGACCGTTTTGTCCATTCGTCTATTTCCCTAGGATAAATTCCCAGAAGGAATTGTTGGGTCCAAAGTTTTAAGTCTCTCGGTGCATACAGTCCAGTTTGGCCTCTGGAAATTGGTACTCATTGAAACTTACCAGGGGAGGGAGTGCACATTTCCTGGTCCCTTGGCCAACACTGGGGCGAGAAGTGAAGAGCCTCTAAAGCTTGCTGTCTGCTGGCAGACCCATCCCCCAGCAAGCAGTGAGAAACGCTTTTTTCCAACTATTGCCTTCGAATACCTGAGCTCGCGGGCTGTGTTGGTATAAACTGCAGGCCAGTAGGAGTCTCCCAGGCCCAGCAAGTGCCTGACAGCCAACAGAAAACAGGAGAGGGCTCAGAAGGAGCTGGTGTCCCCTGGGGCTGAGGAACCGGAGCGAGTCTGCTGCTTGGTGAGCCAGAAGCTAGGGTCAGGAGTGGAAGGAAGCCCTGGTTCATCTTCCTTGGGGACAGATAAATTAGGCCCAAAGCCTGGTGCCTGCATGGAGGTTATAATCTGGGTGAAGTATGCCCTCTCGGACCATTTCAGGGCCAACGAGGGAAAATGAACAAGACTTAGGAAGCCTTTGGAGGTAATGTGGCACAGTTCCCCATTGAAGGCCACTCCAACCATGACACACCTGAGCTGGGCTGTATGTTTATTCTCTGCAGTGGATGCCGTCTGCCCACTCCTGGGTGGCACTCCAGCCTGGGGCCTGGGTGGGTCGGAGGGTGTGAGGACTGGCAAGTAGGCGACGGGAGGTGGAAGAGCACAATGTCTCCCGTCCTGCTCAGTCCACATAGTTCAGTTCCACCCGTGCCTGCCAACTGCCAAGTTAAATGGTAAAGAAGTTCACAGGCTTCCAGCTCCAAGGCCTTTCCTACTAAGTCAGTTCCTCTCCAGGCTGGCTGTTCCCGAATCACAAGAAAGACTTAATCTGCCCCTCTTCTCTGCATGGCTCCGTGGACTAATTGGCCATCCTGTCCGTTTCATATTTCTCCGGTGATGCCAGCACCGTGGGAGCTGTTTCCAAGGAAGGATACACCGGCCACATAGAGAGGGAACAGGCCATTCTCCCATAAGCAGGAAGATCTTCTGTAAAGAATCTTGGCCGGGGAGGAGGGGTGGGACTCACAGGAGTGAAGGCATAAAGACAGACTGAGTCAGAGCAGATACGCTGACTCCTCCCACCATCCTGCAAGGAAGATGTTGCCATCACAATTTGTGGGTGAGGAAATGGACACACACAAAGAGAGTAGAGTTGCCTGAACCATGCCGCCCTGTTGCCCCAAAAGATACATAGGTAGGAAGCCTAGGGTCGGCCCCAGGTTGGGAGACAGCAGATTGATGGGTGCCACGGGTAGGAAGAGGGGTGGATGGAGGTGACTGCTCATGAGGGCGGCCTTCCCCTTGGCGTGACGGAAAAGCTCTGCAGCTGGATATTGGGGACAATTGCACACCACTGTGAATGTGCTTCGTGCTCCTAAATCGCACACTTCTACGTGATGCTGATGGCAAATTTCATGTTGCTGTCTCGCTGTTTTAATACGGTACATTATTTTTCAGGGACAGATATGCAAACATTTTAAAAGGACACCAGGAACTGAAGATTTGAACCAATTTCATAGGTATGGTGTGTTAGCCTGGGTTGGTGAGAGAAAAAAAATTTATAGATTCATATGTGATCAAAAGAGCTTTATATAAAAAAGCAGTTCTATATGGGAAAAACATCCCAACCCAGTCCTGATCAAGTCCATAAGTCCAATATGAGTCCATATGCCCGATAACAATCTATAAGTTTCTCTCCAGACTCACACAAAACATGCAATGATGCCTACTGCAGGAAGATCCCAGGCCAGTGGGTGGGCAGTCTTGTGAATCCTATGGCAGTGTAAGCATCCTCAGCTCTGCCGTGGCTCTCCACGTGGTTTCTCTAGCACCAGAATTCTAGCACAGCTCCGTGTGTGCTATTAGCAAGTAAATGAAGCAGAGACTGTGTGTGTATCTGGGCGCCAGTGAACTATTTATCTATCTCTGTAGCCTCCAAATGAGGTCATCAAGCTGCGACCTGATTGACAGGCTAGACTCCACCCC
This sequence comes from Nesogale talazaci, assembly GCA_004026705.1. Lineage (NCBI taxonomy): Eukaryota > Metazoa > Chordata > Mammalia > Afrosoricida > Tenrecidae > Nesogale > Nesogale talazaci. The sequence goes on along the minus strand of PVJH01036790.1, from coordinate 5,507 downwards.
TTTACAAATCAACAGGAAATTATGTAACTGCCACCTATGGTAGGCCACAGTATCTGTACATACTTTTACATGGCAAAAGCATAGACTAGAAGGATCCCACAGCAGTAGCAATCTTGAAGAGGGGCTTTTTAGTAGCAAAAGTGAATTTCTCATTATTGTTTGTAGGATTTTTTGACTTTGCTTCTTCCTGCCTCCATGAGAGTTTTTAATGCAATGAGAACTTTGAGGAAAACATTACTAGTGGCCCAGAGAGCAGCTTTGCCTACGGAATTGCATCCTCTGCATACGATTGTTAGGTGAATCATGAGAAGTAGCAGCCAGGCACTGATGATTGAAACCTGCTATTAGTATTCCTGGGGAGCCCCGGTGGTGCTGTGGTTAATGTGCTCTGCCACCCACCACCCACTCCGAAGGAGAAAGATGTGACATTTCTGTTCTCTATTCATTTATTTGCTTGTCTTGATGCCAATACCACATTGTCTTGATGACGATTGTTTTATTATAAGCCCCGAAGTCAGGTAGTACAGATTCTCCATCCCTCTTTTCAGCATGATTCTGGCTGTCTTTGGCATTTCCATACACATCTCACAGTCTGTCAAGTTTGATGCAAGGCTGCAAGGGGTTTAACTGGGATGACGTGGAGGCTCCAGAGCACAAAGGAGCTAGCAAGACCCGGCTGGGATTGTCAGGCCAGCTTCCAGTCCCCCTCCCCCCACCCCACCCCACCCCCGTGATCTAGCTGGTGTCCTATGGGTCAGCTCCGGATGTCAGGGGCTGACTTTTTCTTTTTTAGTTGGAAGAGTCCTAGGTTTAAAAAAAAGGGGGGGAAAGCTTCCATAATGTATTTTGATAAAGGTATAGTATAATCTTTGTGGAATTCTGAACAAAATATTATAAAAAACATTAATTTGTGCCCAAGGGCCATAAAGCTGATGTAATTTGGATGCAATAAAACATAAATAAATGGCTAACAGTTGTTGGGGACTTTCTCTTAATTTTTCAGCACATACTTTAGGGTTTTCACATGAAGCATTTACAACACTCACCTTCCTGGATGAGGACTGGGAACAGGGTTGAGAAATAATTAGTAGGCAATTTTTTGGCCCTGGGACTTTTCTTGTAAATGTTTTCTTTGGCAGCCATGCTCTTGAGAACAGGAAGTTACTCTCTTGTTTCAGATTTAAGACTTTTCTGAGCCAAATAACAGAAAGCTGGATTCGTTCTGAAATGAAGTGGGGGTGGGGGGGGGCGGAGAAAACGACAACTCCGGACTTGCTGGAGATTAATGACATCTTGCAAATATTTTAATTCTCCCCTTTCCTCTTAATTTGCCACCTCCTAAACAAAACACATCCAGCCTGAAAACTTGAACTGGTTAAAATTTTGTGGGCCAAACGGAAAATAAAGTATCTTTATGGTGCTCACAAATTTATTTAAGCATTTTTTGGGGGAATCTTAGAGTAAGGAAACCAAGGTTATCTGAAGTTGAACTTTAAAAAATTTGGTTACAGCTTTCCAGGTACAGAATTTATCACAGAAAATGTAGCTGTAAAGATGCTGGTGTTTCCAAGCCGTTGGAAGAGATGCGTGATTTGTTTGGACTCCTTCAAATGGCTTTTATTCTAGTCAAATGTGTCAGACAAACTTTGAAAACAATGCCTTTGAAATATATGAGAGGGTTTCAGCCAGTTCTGTTAGGAATTGTTCAAAATGATGGGAGCATATAAGCATTTACTAATCTGACTATAAAGAAAAGGAGCCAGTTTCCTCCCAGAAAAGTCTGAGTCCTGTATCATAGCTAGAACTGGTAAGGTAATAGCAGAATGAAATTCTATGCCTTATGCTTGATGCTAGGGGGGAAAGCTGTCTTGATGAATCTGAGGAGTATTATGTGAATTATTTGAGAACTGGTTGGGAGGATTCATAAACATCTATTGGCCTTACAAACCTTCGAGATTCAGAGATAAAGAACATTTTCTTGTAATGACTCTCCATGTTCTACCAAAATCTACAGCATTCTCCCAGTGCTAATTGTAGTCTCTCTGAAGGGAAAGGGGAATATCCAGCTAGTAGATCCTGCATTTCCATTTCCATTGGACACCCAAGCTCAAAAACACAGGTGCTGGATGTTCTGGGAGCAAGCAGAGGGGTGCTGCAGGCTGTCAGAGCACGCTCAGCACAACGGCACCGACAGACAAACTCTGTTCCATCAACGAAAAATCTATCTCTACACTGAATTTGGCCAAGGATTCATCATCTTGGGACTCTTGATTTTTTTTGTGTGTGCGTGTATACACATTATAACTTTTCTTCTTATGCTGCAGCTGTTGAGACAATTCAGGCGAGTGACAATTCCATGTATCTCAAAGCAGAATCATGCGCTATAAAGCTTGTTCCTCCCTCCTTCTTTCCCTTCCTCCTCTCTCTCTCTCTCTCTCTCTCTCTCTCTCTCTCTCTCTCTCTCTCATGTAACTCATGGAATGCAATACAAATGCATTATCTTAAGCTCTAGATTTCGCATCAGTGGTCACTAGGGTAATTCGTTCACAGGGCACTATTCAAGCATCTAGAGACCTCCCTCCCTCCTTGGCTCCTGGCTTCCCATCACATAGTCTTTTCTCCCTCTGCTTCCATCATCCTACGACCTTCCGTTCCTGACTGGAACTCTGTGTTTCCCTCTCACAGGACCCTTGTGATGACATTCGAGCCACCCAGATAATTCAGAATAAGCACCCCATCTGAGGGTCGTTGACTTAGTTATAGGGGCAGGTCCCTTTCTGTATATAAAGAAACATATCCAGGGGATATCCAGGGAATAGGGCAGAGACATCTTTGGGGGCCGTTGTGCAATCTACCACAGGTTATATTATTGTTCAGAGAAATATTTGCATCCACAGAGTTTCATTGTATTTCTAGATTCATAGAATGACTTGTTTGAAAGGGGAAAGGTGATGATCCAGAAGAGAGAAGGGACAATTATGAGAGGAGGGATAGGGAATGGGATCCAGGGAAGAAAGGAAAGCCTAGTGTTGAGGGCAAGGGCAGGGCATCCAAGGAGAGTACAGAAGTCAGGCAAGTGGTTCGAAATGCCCATGGGTTGGTAGAGGTCCATGACACTGAGCAAACGACAGCCACTTCACCAGGTGCTGTGGAATCGATTCCAGTTTGTGAGGACGCATGAGTCAGAGCAGAGCATTGCACCCCTGGGCAGCCCTGGACCTCGAGAGTGTCAGTGCATAGCCGAGTCCACCCCCCAGAGAGGAGAAGAACACTCCAGCTCTGAAGCTCCAGTCCTGAGCAAGGGTCCAAAGAGGTGCACATACACACCCAAGGTAAAAAGGAAGAGACGTCACTGCTAAAGCTGCCACCTTCCCAGTTCACAAAATGAATTGCAATGCAATTGTGAAAAAATAATGCATCTTTCATGATCAGTAAATGTGTAACTTATGCAGTTATATAATTATGTTCAAAAGCAGTTCATGAAAGCGTAGAATGTAGTCCTGTTTTTACAAATTCCACAAGCACACAGACATATACACTTGTGTGTATACAGATATCCAAAAATTCAAACTCACTGCTCAGTTGATTCCAACTCATAGTGACACTATATAGAGATTATTAGGCTATAAATCTTTATGGGAGCAGTGAGGCTCTCCTCTCTCTCACAAAGTAGCCAGTGGGTTTGAGCCTCCAACCTTGAGGTTAACCATACAAAGCTTTACCTGACAGCATCACCAGGTCTCCTATATGTAGGTATTGATTCATCAGAATGTAAATTATACCAGGTGGCCATCTAGGAATTGTGAGAATTTTATTTTTATTATCTTATTTATTTTTATACTGAAATATTTGTCTAAAAAGCATAAATCTAAAGAAAGCATCAATCACTCTTTTGTTTTGTTTTGATTTTGTTTTTGGGGGGGGCATCACTGCCCTCAGGTGGTGGGAGTAGGAGGCCCAGCCCTTGCTCCGTGGAGCTGGAATCGAACCTCCATCCCAGTGGGCCGCAGTCCCGAGCACAACCACTATGCCACTGGGGCTCAGCCCCGCATCAATCACTCTTAAACTATAGCAATAAACTCTTTAAACAAATTTATTGGCCTCATTTGCAAAAGCAAAAAGAATGCACTATAGCCTCATATTAAAAATTTTCAAATGATTTTTATGTGCTTTATCTTTTTTTACTCTTCAATTTTCTCAATCATAGAAAATATATTGAAAACACATTCAATTTTATGAGGGACATGCTACGTACATATACTATATATGCACACAACATACATATAAGCCCTATGCAATGTATATTATACAGCCTGTAATTGCGATCAATGTTGAGATTTCTGTTCATCAAACGCAGGCAGGATGGCAAGCATTAGGAATAGATTGCAGGGTCATGGACCATGAGCAAATACTATTACACTTATTTCATTTGACAAAGCCCACCACCTTTTAAAATTACCAGGGCAACCATTTCTCTCTCCCTCTCTAAGAAGAGGTGTGCTTAAACTGACATTAAAAATAGCAAAGAAACCTATGCTCCCAAAACCGTTCTAAACATAGATATTAGTCACCCTCTAGACTTAATTGTCAACTGCAAGCAACCCAGTGTCATTCGGTGGGCAAACAGAGGGTGTATGGTGCATTCATACAATATAATACCAATGGGCAGTAAAAGGACATAGGAACTGAGCGGCCTGGGTGAATCTCAAAGGCATTAGCTTAAGTGAAAGATGTCTGCTTCGGAAGGTGCCCAACTACATGAGTCCACTAAACAACCTTCTCTGAAAGATGCGCCTCCGGGAACAGGTCAATGGTTACTCAGGAACACTGAAGAATTAAGGCATGCAAATGGTGGTGCCGGCAAAGAATATGGAAAGTGCCATGGACTGCCACAAGGAGATGTGGTCAGGGTGCGCCATCAAAGCAAGTCTTACATACTTTGGACATATCAAGAGAGATCAATCCTTGGAGAAGAGCCGAATGCTGGGTCAATGAAGGAGCAGTGAAAAAGCAGGAAGCCCTAGACAAGATGGGTTGACACGATGACTTCGACAATGGGCTCAAGCAATAGGAGCAGCTGTGGGGATGGCTCATGAATGGGCCTGTTTCCTTGAGCTGTGCACAGGGTTGTTGTGGGTTGAACCAACCCATCAACATCTAAAAGCAACAGGAGGGTGACTGACCTAATAGTATAAAGGATAGTATAAAGGGGGGCAAAAGAGTTGTGCTATCTCCTGATTGGGAGAGTGATGTCATCTCTTTACTGACATGTCTCTGTGTGGAACAAACAGCCCACCCCTTGACTGCTAGCCAAAAGGTCTTCCACTCAAGTATAGGAGTACTTACCCGGCCTCTCAGTCACTGAAAACCACATGAGCACAGCTCCACCCTGGCATACGTGGGCTCACCATACGTTGGAATCAGCTCAATGACATTTTAAAAATTCTCCATGTACTAAAATTAATAGTTGTATATTAGTTTGACTCTATATTAATTATAAAACAACA
>PVJH01036789.1:0-18403 GCA_004026705.1 Nesogale talazaci | reverse complement strand
CACCTCCACCGACAGGGGGTTACCGCCCCCCCGCCCAGGCCACCCATTCCACTTTAAGGTGGTTATGCTCGTTACAGTCGAGCTTCTAGGCTGCGTGTCCTCCGTCTCGTGCTAAAACTACCTGACCACGGGATCTCTGCACCCCGTAACATGATGAACATGGCGAGGAATTGGAAAGGTGACGCAGTGGTGACGGAAAGATGGAGCTTTCGCCTCTGCTCAGAAGCACACAGGGCAGATCTCTGCTGCTCTGTCCTCCAGGGTCGCCGTAAGTCAGCTCAGAATGGCAGGGGTGTGTGTGTGTGTGTGTGTGTGTGTAGAGTTCTATGAAAGAGGCTTTAGAAAGCACTGTATTAGAAAGCTCTTCCTTTTAATCAAGAGGAAATCTACTCTGGCAATGCAGGGCACTGCTGGGCACCCAGGCTGCCCTCTCGCTGACCTCTCCTCAGTCAGAATTTGAAGACAGCTAACCTGTCCCTGGGTGGTGCAAACGGTGAACACACTTGGCTGCTGAGACCTGAGAAGTCCAAGTGCACCAAGAGGGGCCTCCCAGGGCAGGCTGGGAGATCTGCTTCTGAGAATCTATTGAAATCCAGTTTCCACACAGGGAGCTACCCTAACCACAGGCTAGAGGTAGCTGGTTTCATCCTACCTCCCCCCTCCTCCGCCCCAGCCTTCTCCTCTCCAGGTCCTGCTTCTTGCATGCATTCTATAAAGAGTCTGGTTTCTGCTCAGCACCAGAAGGACTCGATGTGGAATCCCCATGATGTGAACTTGACTGACCTAGAGCCCTGGGATCACAGCTGACATCCCCTGGCATAAGAAGGAGCAGGTGACTGCTACCCCAAAGTTACAGAACTTTGGTTCAGAACTCTTACCGTGAGGGTACCTGGGACTATTATTTACTATTTGAATGCTTTCTTTGCTGTATGATGACACATATTCATCTGAGAGGCATGGCTCTGCCTTTGTGAATCAATGTTATTGAAAGTTTGCCCTATCACCCACCTTCATTGTATGCATAAATAGTGTCTAGTCTGATTAGTGTCCAATATTGATTGATTTTTATCAGTATAAGTCTACAACTCATGTATTGTAGTTTGTAGCCAGTCAATAGTTGTATGATTTCCTTTTCTAAACAGTGTTATAAATTAGACAGCATTGGCTACGTTAATAGCACAACCAACAGAATCACCTAATGTCCCAGGGAGATGACTGCACATAAACTGATAATGCTGTCTCTAAAGGGACCAGAGACATACATAAACCATAAATATATGCATGGACTTTGGACTTGCATTTAATGATACCCCAATCTAAGAATAATTAGTTCTCATGACATGACCCTGCTTGATGTTCAAACCTCTTGAGATGGCTGAAAGAGTGGGTGCTTAACCCCAGCGTGTGGACCATGAGTTGTCTAAGGGGTCAATTTATCAGGGTTTAAGAACTAAAAACCATAACATTGTGTGCTCGCTTTCCTGATAGTCCATCCACTACCTGGTGTTTTTATTTATTGGGGAGGGGGGGGGCATCACACTACCTCGGTGTTATCTCAAATTTTTTAAGAAGTGGAGGGGCAAAAATAGAGGGTATGGTTCCAAGCCCTTTCGCTCTCTGGTTCCACTTCAGTTTGTCACAGTTCCTGTTGAACACAGTCCCCAGAGTTGGGGGCAGTGTCCTCCCTCGTGGCACGGGCATGGTGCACGCCTCACATTACTGTGTCTTGGATCCCAGATGGTCACGCGCTGACTGCCGACCTCCGCAGGAGGGAAGTTCAAACCTTCCGCCTCCCCGTGGGGGTATGTGTGTAGGGGGGTGAGGGGAGATGAGACTGCCTAGTCCTGTGAAGAGTGACAGAAGCCCACAGGGTAGACCTTCCTGTCCTTCAGGGCCGCTGGGACGTGGAACAGACTTGTTGGCAGTGAGTTTCGCTTTGTTTTGCCGGGTGGGTGGAAGGACTCGGGAAATAAGACATTCTGGGAGGGTGTGGATCCCCGGAAGAAGGCACTCCGAAAGCGTATGGAGCCCTGGAGCAGGGGATTTGGGGAACTTACCTTCAAGATCACCCACTGCATGAGGCCTACGTAGTAGAGGATGGACATGATGCAGCTGAAGAAGACGATGATGGGCAAGACCTGCCGGGAAACAATGCACGGAAACGCCATGTTAGGGGCAGGCAGGGGGTCGGGGGCCGTGTGGCCCCCAGAAGACCCCAGCTATCCCACTCCCTCCAAGGCCTTGCCACTCGGAGGTCTGCCGGGGGAGGTCTGTCCCCCGGGTCTCTCTAAGGACTGACCGCTGACCAGCCCACTCCTGCCTCATGTCTCCCCAGAGGAGACCCCGCTCGGGGTAGGAGACCTGAGACACATTCCTCACCGCTGCTCCTTTGTCAGGTGAGGCCGAAGATGCCTCCCACGGTTGGCCAAGGGCTTGAGCAGCCAGCTCAGGCGAGCACCTGCCGCAGGGTCCACTCCTCCGTGAGTTCGATCCCTGGCCTGTGACGCTGGCCCTCATCTCCTTCCCCTGCTTTGGGCCCGAGTGAAAGGACCTCGTCCTGGTGCGCCATGCCAACAAGCTCCGATGTGGACTCCCTGTGGATCTCCAGTGTCCCCTCCTGGGGCCAGGCGACGCTTCTTTTTATTCATTCCTGGCCTCCTCACGTCTTTCTTCACAACTTCTCTCCCATCCATCCCTTCCTCTCCAGGCCCACGGTACCACTTGATGTCTTTTTTTTTTAATATACATTTTATTGGGGGCTCTTATAACATTTAATATATAAAGCATATTTGCATACCTGTTGCTATATTCATTTCCAAATATTTTCTACTTGAGCCCTTGGTATAAGCTTCTCTTTCTCCCTTTCCTCTAGTTTTTTTTTATTCCAGCTCCCCATATTTGCTCTCCCCCCTCCCCTTCCCTCACGAACCCCTAATAATTTACAAATTGTTATTACCTTTTCATATCATACATGGTCCAATGTGTCCCATCACCCACCTACCCCTGTTGTCCATGCCCCAGGGAGGAGGTCATATATAGATCCCTGAAATTAGTTCCCCCTTTCTACATCACCATCCCTCCCCTCTCCCAGTATCACCACTCCCCCCAGTAGTCCCATGGTATCATCTGTCTTAAATCCCCCATGTCTCCGACTCCAGTGTACATCCCCTGGTCTAGTTGGATCTGTCTGGTAGAATTGGGATCATGATAGTGGGTGGGAGGAAGCATTTGGGAACCAGAGGAAAGTTGCACATTTCATTGCTACTACACTGTACCTTGACTGGCCCATCTCCCTGCAACTCCTCTGTAAGAGGATGTTGCTTCACTTATTGATGGAATTTGAGTCCCCAATCTGAACTCCCCCTCATTTATAATGATATAGTTTTTAGTTCTTTGATGCTTGATACTGGATCCCTTTGACACCTTGTGGTCCCACAAGCTGGTGTGCTTCTGCCATGTGGGCTTGCTTCTGAGCTGGATGGCCGCTTGTTTACTTTCAAGCCTGTAAGACCCCAGACGCTACATCTTTTGATAGCCGGGCACCATCACCTTTCTTCACCACCTTTGCTCATGCCCACATTTGACTTCAGTGATCGTGTCGGGAAGGTGAGCATCATGGAATGCCAATTTAATAGAACAAAATGTTCTTGCACTGAGGAAGTACCTGAATGGAGGTCCAATGTCCATCTGCTGTCCTACTACTAAGCCTATAAGTATATGCTCATTGATCTATTTCCCCATCACCACATATAAATATATGCACCTATGTACATGCCTGTATTTAAACCTCTATAAATGCCCTTTACTCCCCAGTTCTTTCCTCTATTTCCCTATACCTCCTCCCACCTGACGTCTTTTTATGGCAGCTGGACTCTCCATGACAACCAAGGAGAGGAGGGACTTTCCCTGTAGTTCCCTGCGGGGCTGCTCTACTGACCTCCAGGATGGCCCTCGCCTGGTGCACTCAGGAGTCAGAGCAGGAGGGAGCACACTGTCTCCTTGCAGATGGGGAAGGGGTCCAGACGAGGTGTGAGCAGTGCGTGTGCTTGGCGGATCACTGAAAGGGGGCATGGGGGTCCAATCTACCCACAGTTGCCTCCGGTGAAAGGTCTAACCCTCCATGTCCCCGAATGTGTCATGGAGAGCACTGTGATGGGGAGACGGAGACACGCAGCCCACGCAGCCCCCTCCCTCTGTCACAGGACCCTGGAAGGCCCGCAGATGGCAACCCTCGGCTGTGAGTACACCAGGAGGCAGGATGAACCCAGCTGGGTTCAAGTGGAAAGGCTCGGGGATGGAAAAGAGGGACCAAGGAGAGGGCTGGTGTTGGCCCACTCTGCCTTCTGTCTCTCTTCTTGGGACCCAGCGGGCAACACAGCCACAAGAGAAATCAAGGAGACCCTGGACGCCCATCCGGGAGCAGTGGGAGAGCCAGGGAAGTCAGTGGGAAAGCTAGTGGCTCCCTGGGCCGCAGCGGGGATGGAGCCAGGACGGAGGACGCAACAGCTCATTAGTGAAGGGCCGAGGATTCTGGGAATATATGAACCTCAGGAGCAAGGGATTCTATAATTGTCTAGAACAGTGGTTCTCTCCTTCCTAATGTCTCGACCCTTTAATACAGTTCCTCATGCTGTGGTTACCCCCAACCATAAAATTACTCTTGTTGCTACTTCATCATTGTAATTTTGCTACTGTTGTGAATCAGGCAACCCCTGTGGAAGGGTCATTTTACCTCCAAAGGGGTCATGACCACGAGAACTAGAACCTCACAGCAGGTGATTCGAGGAGGGTGTGGACCCTTTTGGAATCACAAAAATATAAAATTAGATACCAGTAGTCTGAGGATGAGCAAGAAAAAAATTTAAAACACTAAAACTTAATAGCAGCCTGCTTTAAAACTACCTGGTAGGAACCGCTGCCGTTGCCATGACCCGCGGTAACCAACGCGAGTTTGCCCGCCAGAAGAATATGAAAAAGCAGAACGACTCGGTTAAGGGAAAGCGCCGAGATGATGGGCTTTGTGCTGCTGCCCACAAGCAGAGGGACTCGGAGATCATGCAGCAGAAGCAGAAAAAGGCAAATGAGAAAAAGGAGGAACCCAAGTGGCTTTGTGGCTTCGTGTCCAACCCTCTTGCCCTCCGCCTGTGTGCCTGGAGCCAGCCTTACCACGCTCGCGTTCCTCCTGTAGTGCTCCCAGGTCCCAGCACCGATGGCATGCCCTTTGCCCTGAGTCTGCAGCGGGTCCCTGTTGGGCTTCCTTCCCCTCAGGTGGCCCCTCTCCCCCTGGGCCACACCTGGCGGGGGGGTTACCCTTTCCCAGTGTTTTTTATTCCTGTGGGGCTCACCCCAAAGTATTAAACGTAGCTTTGTAAAAAAAATAAATAAATAAAAAATAAAAACTACCTGGTAATAGAAGAGATGAATGTAAAAAAAATATGCGACATATCAAAACCCTTGGGATACAGCCAAAGCAGCACTCAGCGGTCAATTCACAGCCTAAATTCACAGCCTAAAAGAAGAAAGAACTCAAACCAAAGCCGAACTCCCAGACTCCAACAATTAGCAAAAGAGCAATAAAAAAAGCCTATCGTCTGCAAAGAAAGGAAACAGTAACGATTAAAGCAGAAAGAAATGAATCAGGAGAATAATACAAAGAATAAGCAAAACCTTCAGCAGATTCTTTGAAGAGATTAACTGAAGTGACAAACATGGGAGGGGGAATTCGCAAGGAGGAAGCTCCAGGGAATTCCTTCTGAACACAGAGGTGAGTAGCTTTGCTATCATACAGAGAAGAAAAGGTCCTACATTTGACAGTGGTAATGATTGTACAACTTTTTTTTATATGACTGAACTGTTGAATTATATGACATTGAGATTATATCCCAGTAAAACGATTCATTTTTTATTTTTGGGAGGGTATCACTGCCCTCTGGTAGTTGTGGAAGCTACCCTGTGCTGCTCCTGAGAGCCGCTGCTGGATTTGAACCGCCAAGCCCACGGGCCGCAGTCCCGCACTCAACCCCTTACGCCACCAGGGCTCAGCCCCAAACTGTTTATTTTTAAGAAGTGACAAACCACTGGCTAATTTAAAAGAGGAAAAAGTGCAAGTAGCATTAGTGAGTGAAAAATGAAATGGATGACATCACAACTTAGTCCAACAATCAAAAAACATCATACTATGAGGGACTATGTGCCAAAACCTAAACACAGTGGACAAATTTCTGGAAATACATAACCTCCTTAAGCCCCCACAGACGTGAATAGAAACTTCCAACAAACCCATAACCAAAGAAGAAAGGGAGCAAGTTGTTAAAAATCTTCCAACAACAGCAACAAAGTCCTAGCCCACACAGCTTCCTTTGTGAATTCTAGTAAACAGAGAGAAGCTGGCATCAACTCTACTTAAACTATGACTGAACATAGGAAAGAATGATATACCCCCAAACTCATTTTATAAAGCTAGTAATACCTGATACTAAAGCTAGGCAAAGTCAGCACTTAAAAAAAAAAAAGTATAGACCCATATCCCTGCAAAACATCGATGCCAAAATCCTCAACAAAACCCTCGCCAATCGAATTTAACAGCATATCAGAAAAAAACGACAACACACCACAACGGAGCAGGATTCATACCAGGAATGCCGAAATGGTTCAACACTAGAAAAACAGTCGAGGTCATCCATTACCTAAGTAAAACAACATCAACAAAAGAATTGCATAATCACATCAATGGATGCGACAAAGGAATCTGGTAAAACCCAATACCTAGTCCTGATGAAATCTCTTAGCAAAACACAAGAGAAATACCTTGGTTTAATTGAAGGTCTCTGTGCAAAATCTAACGGCTGACGCTGTTCTCACTGGAGAGAATCTGAAGAGAATCCCTTGCAAACAGAATCCAAACAAGGGTGCCCTCTGTCACCATTCATATTCAACTCTGTCCTGGAGGTCCTCGCCCCAAACACAAGTTCCCTGGTGTTGAGTTGATTCTGACACCCCACCCCCACCCCGAGTCTGTAGGACAGAATACGATGGCCCGCAGGGTTTCTGAGATGGTCGGCCTGTGGAGAGCCTCGTCTTCTTCTCACAGTGCAGCTGGTGGGGTCAAACTGCCCACCTTGCAGTGAGCAGTCCAAGGCATAACCCACGGTGCCACCGGGGCTCCCCATCAGAAGTCCTCGCCACGAACCTATAGATATTCCGATTGGTAAGGTATAAAAATAAAACCAGACCTATTTGCAGATGACGTCATCCTATACACAGAAACAATCCTTCAGAGGTTCCTGAAGAGGGCCCCTGGAACTCACCGAAAGAGTCAGCCAAGCGGCGGCGTACAAGAGCAGGCCACAAAACTCAGTTGGAGCACCTTACACCAACACGTTGTTGTTACGTGACACTGCGTTGGTTCTGACCCGGGAACAGCAACCCATTCACGAAGAACAGAACACTGTGGGGGTCCTGCGCTTCCTGCTTGAGCCCATGGTCCCCGCCACTGCGGCCACCCGTTTCCTGAAGGCCTTCCTCTTTGTCGCTGCCCCTCTACTTCCCCTGGCACGATGTCCCTCTCCAGGGACTGGTCTCTCCTGACAACACGTGAGAAGTACAGAAGACAAAGTCTCTCCATCCTTACCTCTAAAGAGCACTCTGGTCTTACTTCTTCCCAGACTCGTCTGTCCTTTGGACAGGCCAGACTGTTCTTAATATCCTTCGCCAGCACCCCAATTCAAAGAGAACCCCGAAAAGAAAAACAATACTATTCACAATAGTTGCCAGAAAGATAAACTACTTAGGATTCAAGAACACTCATACTGTACAAAACACAGAGATTTATATGAATGGGAGAATATGCCCTCCTCGTGGACAGGAAGACTAAATATGTGAAAATAGCCTTACGACCCACAGGGATCCGCTGACATAATGCAATCCAGATTCCGATTTCATAAGCATTCTGTAAGGAGATAGAAATACTGTAACTGCCTTGAGATGCAAAGTCAAGAGACCCAGATGAACAAAGCACCACTAAAAAGGAACAACAAAGCAGGGTGTCACACACGTCTCAAGTTCAAGACCTGCCAAGTCAAGATGGTCATTGAAATGGTTTGGGATTGGCAGACTGACCGACAAATAGATAACAGAACGTAATTGAAAACCCAGAAGGAATCCATGCACCTAGGGAGAGTTGATCTTCAACAAAGGGTCCGGATCCATTAAATGGGGGGCGGGGGGGGGGGGGAGAGACAGTCTCTTTAACCTGGTGCTGGTTAACACTGGATATTCATTTGCAGAAATCAGATCTCTTCCTTCACATCAAATGCAAAAACTAATTTATGATGGCTCAAAGACCTAATTTTAAAACCTCACAGTATCAAGAGAATCACCACCACCACCACCCAACAAGGGGGGGGCCCGTACAAGGATTGCAGAGTGATGATGTTGGCAAGGGATTCTGAAAGTACCATGGACTCTCAGAAGACGCAGTGAGTCTGCCCGCCGTGGAGGACACATAGCCTGAACGGGTGTCAGAAGCCGACGAGGCGAGGCTTCGTCTCAGGTCCTTTGGACGCGTTTTCAGGAGCAGAAAAGCTCCTGGGGAGGTCCCGGGCTTGGCCACAGAGAGGGTCAGCAGGGAAAGAGGATCAACTCGATGGACTGGAGCCGTGGCTGCGAGCACGGGTACAGACGTGACAAGGGCAAGAATCCCGGCACCAGGCCGTGTCTCCTTCTGCTGCCCCGAGCAACTGTTCCAAGCGCCCAGCATCAGCGACTACAAATGCCCTCGCAGGACACAGGCGATACACTACATGAGGAGGGCCGAAAAACGAAACAGCCATGCACACCAAAAGACTTCTCTGAGAGCTCAAGAGAACCTACAGATGGAGAAAAAACTTTGGCAAAACATGGCCAGCACAAGACTAGCCTTTTAAATGTTACAGAAAACCTGAACAGGGCTGAGCCCTGGTGGTGTAAGTGGTTGAGTGCAGGACTGTGGTCCATGGGCTTGGCGGTTCGAATCCAGCGGCGGCTCTCAGGAGCAGTACAGGGTAGCGCCCATGACCACCAGAGGCAGTGACGCCCCACCTCCCAAAAAAGAAAGCCTGAAAATCTCACTCACAAAAGGACAAGCAATCCAAGTCTTAGAAACTGGGCAAGGTACATCACCAGAAAGTTCACTGAAAAAGGCACTTAGGTCACCAATAAGAACATGAAGAAATATTTGCAATCATTAACCATGGGATAAAAATCAAAACAACAATGAGATCTCACCTCACCCTAGCAACAAGAGTAAAGTGTAATAAGAAAACAACAAATGCTTCTGAGGGTGTGGAGAGGTTGGAACTTTAATAAGTGCTGGTAGGACTTTTTAAATGGTGTGAAAAAGGATATGTTGGAAATAGAGATAGTACACGATACATTATACCCACTATTAGGTATAGATCCTAAAGACATAAGAACTCAGTGGGACACAAATAGATCTATAAAGGGACTTCATGCAACTCTTGAAAAACATAAAATAAAAATACAATGAAACCAGAGTGAGGGGCATTAGAACAGATTGAGATAATAAGGTATACACAACTCTTTTTTTGAGAGGGCATCACTGCCCTCTGGGGGTCGCGGGAGCTGCCCAGCCTTGCTCCTGGAGAGCTGCTGCTGGATTTGAACCACCAAGCCTGTGGGCCGCAGTCCTGCACTCAACCATTACACCACCGGGCCTCAGCCCTATACAACTCTTTTTAAGAGCAACTTAACTACGGAAATGTATGATATTATATGTGAATTATATAAATGTGAATATTATATCAGAAAAAACTACTTGGAGAAAATAGAAACTTGACCATGAGTGAAGGAGGAAGCGGTTTTGCATAGAGGGCATTGAGTTTATATTAATTTGAGTTTATGGGGAACAATTTGGAAAAAGATATCAATTATGATTGTACATTGTGAAGTATTTGATCACTGGCACTGAATTATACATTCAGACATTGTTGAATTGGAATTATATATAAAATGAAACATGTCCAGAAACTTTTTGAAGCTCCCATGTTCACTGCAGCATTACTCACAGCAAGAAAGAAGTAGGCAAGTGTTCGTGAACGGATGAATGATTCACACACACAGTGCAGTATAATGGAACCCTAAAAAAGAATGTGGAATCCCTCTAATACTATAATGTGAGAGCCTGCAAAACATGTGCAGTAAGTCAATCACCAAAGGATAAGTCTTGGGCGAGACTACTGTTATTTTAAAAAGTCAAGAAAATGCTTACAAACAGCAAAAAAGAAAAAGAAAAAAACACCCCAGACTTTGATAGTGACCAATGGTAAGAAAGGAAGGAAATTACAAGATGATAAGAAGGTATTCATTTTGGTGAAGAGGCAGGTAATATATAATGAAAATTACTAAAGAAAATTGAGACATAGAGAAGTGCACAGAGTGAGAGATGACAAATGCAAATACCATTATAAACACAATCCTGCATTGCCAGCCATCACAAACACCAGACAGACCAGGTGAACAGGTAACAGGTGAAAAAGACTAGACTCACAACCAGGTATCGGCTTGGCAGATGCTATTTCTATACACCAATCTGTTGGAGCTGTAAACACATCCTTGTATATGATAGAGCGAGCGGGGGCAAAGGTGTGTCAATTCCTCAGCCATCGCCAGACACTTCCAGGGACTGCATCACTAGGCCTGCAGGCTTGGGAGCACAGTCCAGGGAAACATCAAGGTGAACTGGCATAGTGCAATTCACAGAGACAAGGGTCTACATGCTCCTTTGGTGAGTAATGACAATGGTCTTAAAAGCTTGTGAGCTGCCAACTAAGCCTGTGAGCTCCCCATGCTAAGGAAAGACATGGAAGGTGGGTCAGTATCGTGATGCACTAGGCAAACAGACCGTGCACACCTCAACGCCCATGACCCTGAGACCAGAGCCACTAGGCAGTGTTCGACTGCCACTACTGCCTGCTCTAAAAGCGGCCACACTCGGGAGTCCAGGAGAGAGGAGAAGAATAATTGCAGAACAAAATTCAAAATCCTAAAAGAGTTCAGGTTGATTCTTACAGCTCAGCTTTCATCCAAACACTAGACAAGCCTTTAAACCGAAACGAAACAAAAAGAACCTCGTTGCCATGAGTTGATGCTGACTCCTCTCGAACCAGTGGGATGGGGCAGAAGTGTCTCTGTGGGTTTTCTGAGGCTGTCAGTTTTTATGGGAGCAGTCTCAGCTCTCTCCATGGAACCGGGGATGGTTTCAAACAGCTGACCTTGTGGTTATCCCGACAGGTGAGGCCCCCCTCTCTCCCCCAGCACACAAAGGCACACTGTATGACAAGGGCGGCATGTGCACAGGGGTACGCTTCCGGAGACAGATATGGCTAAGGGAGGAAGAATGAAGTGGGAAAAATGTGTTAAATCGTCACCACACACAATGTGTATGTGGACCATATAATGAAAAACCCATTTGTTCTGTAGAGGCTCACTCAAGTCACTCTTGATTATAACAAAACCAACCACAATGCTATAATGACAAAATACCACATTTTCATGAACTCTAGACTTTCTGGAGCAACCACGGTAGATGAACCCTCGAAATTATTGCCCTGAGATCATCTCTAGACTTTCAACCAAAAATATTCCCCGAAATCTTCTCAATAGTCAACACCAGTTTAACTAGTAAAGAATGTCTGCCCAGAGCAATTTTTTTTCCTCTTCCCATCACTGCCCCCTGGTGGGAGTAGGAGGTCCAGCCTTGTTCCTGGAGAGCTGCTACTGGATTTGAACCACCAATCCTGTGGGCCGCAGTCCCGCACTCAACCACTGCACCACCAGGGCTCAGCTGCCCAGAGCATTTTTCTCCTTTAAGATGTCTACGAGATCAAAGTGATGGCAGCAACTGACAAAATTAGACAGGAGTCTCGAGGCCAGTGAGACTATTATCGGCGGGGGCAAGGGGTGGGGGGGTGAGGTGGGAGGGAGACAGCTTGGAAGAGGAGGGGGAGGATGCCGCTGACATTTGTGTGTGCAGACACAGTGTTTGTTGGGTGGGGTCACGACGACATGGCATGGGACTGGGGGCACATGTTCCTTTTTATTATTTTTTAAATAACAAATGATCAGGCTGAGCCCCGGTGGCACAGTGTTTGTTCAACACTGGAGGTTCAAATCCAGCAGCAAGGCTGGGCCTCCTACTCCCACCATCAGAGGGCAGTGATGGCCAAAAAACAAAAACCAATGATCTGCAAGATGGGTTGTTAAATTAAAAAAGGAAGCCTGGAGGCTTGAGCGATATACTGTGCTATTATCTGTGTAAAAATGAGAATGTGTGTGTCCTGGTGTCATGAATACCATTAGAAACCTAGACAAATATCCGGTCTTGAGGCAGGAGGAGCTTGGGGGTCATGGACAGAAGGAAGACTGACTCTCCCCTGTACTCTTGTCCTGTTGAAGGGTTTGCTCTATTCAAATGTCATCTGTCCCAAGCGGTTTTAAAATAACGAGTCATGCCGACTTGGTAATTACCACGAGGCATTCTGAGCTAAAACGTTAAGTCGGGAAGTTGGAACAGACTGGGAAGTAGTCTGTCTGTTTCTGTGTGTTGGGACTGTGGATGCTTTATGCATCTTCCTCCTCTGTTTCTGAACTCCTCCATCGTCCCCAGGGCTTCCCACCATGGGAGGAGATTTCTCAATAGAAGTTTGAGGGGAAGGACTCATGGGTCTGAGATGTCTGGGGAACATCCAAGTGTGCTGTGGTGGGAGCACTTGGATAAGAGGATGCGGAAGCCACAAGTCTGATGACGGAGGAAACTTCTGGGGCTAAGAAGAGGGTGGGCCGAGGGCAGAGCCATGCGGTCAGCATCACTGTGGGGAAGGGGAAGAAAGAGACCGCCTGTGGAGGAGACAGGGACGTCGCCCAGAGGATGGAGACTGTCCAGGAGAGGGTGAGACAGACACTGAGGGGTGAAGGTCCAGGAATGGGTGGTGGCTCAGAGAGGCCCGATGCGTTCGGGGGTGAGGTAGGTGAGGGCTGAGACAAACCTTGTTCCTGCTGGGGTGAGTGGCCCTGGGGGGACCCCCCCTCCTTAAGCAGCCTGTGCACCACAGGATGAAGTACTTCTCGCCTTCCCAGGTGGCTCTGAGTCCATGACCGTGGGCACTGGACAGTCCATCTCCCACGTGGGACTCCTTCTCCCCCAGGAGGGGGTCTCTCCTGGTACTATGTGCAGAGTCCGGGGGACGGGGTCTCGCTATCCTCAGTCCGAAAGGGCATGCTGGCTTGCCTTCGTGCCAGGCGGAACTGTGGGTCCTCCGGTTGCCCACGGCATTCTTCTGCATGCTCCTCACTGGCATCGATAGGTCGGCAGTCTGCCCTGGTCGCGGTGCTGCTTCCATCTGCATAGGAGGTGGACCCTGCTACCTTAGCTGTTTGGGGGTCCCAGCGGCCGGGGGGTCAAATGACCCTTTCACAGGGGTCACCTGATCCATAACAGTAGCAACATTACAGGTACGAAGCATCAACGAAAATAACTTTATGGTTGGGGGGTCATCACAACCTGAGGAACTTTATGAAAGGGTCTCTGCCTTAGGAAGGTTGAGAACTGCTGGTCTAGGTCAAGGGGACATGGGGTTACAGAATGGCCTCTGGTGGAAGCTGAGATTCTCCAGCTGGCGACGAGAAACAAGCTCTTGTGCTGCCGTCAGAGAAATGCTGAGCACCGGCGAGTGGCTTTAACAAGCTGTTCCCCACGAGTCGAGGAGGCTCGGAGTCCCCGTTCAGGCTGCGGGCTCCCGAGGAAGGCTCTCTCACCGTGTTGGCCACGGAGGAAAACCCTTGTGTCCTCGCTGCTTCTGCTCCTGGGCATCTTCCTGCGTGTTGGCACGCGTCTGCTCTCATCTCCCCTGCTCACTAGTTTACTCTCTTTCATATCTCACCAGACCTTGACCTCAGAAACATCACGCACTCGTCTTGCCTCGTGCACACAGCAAGGCCACCCATGCCCTGGGCACAGAGTCGCAACCTCTTCTCCCGGGACACAATCCAGACCACAGCCGAGACTCTGGGGTGCTTCTCGGTTCTCTTCCACAAAGGCACTGCAGCACACAGCGGTCTGTGTCTGGACCTGCTCCACACTATGTCTCTGCCACCCACGTCGCTGCAGTTCAGGTGTCGCCTGACAGCGCGCACGGGAATGGCTCGAACAACCCTCTTCGTCCCTCGTGACTCCTCGCTGTCTGTGCTGGAAGCACCCACGCCCTGCCGTGACATCATTCGGCTCTCCCTCGGAGAGGACGCTCAGGGGATCACGTACTGTCTAGACGGCACGTTGAGGTTATCATCCCAGGCACTGTGTGCAGTCTGGCGTGGCTGCAGAGGCCGGCCCAAGCCAGGAAAGACAGGGACTGGGGCAGCGGGACCCACCTGCAGAATTGAGACTTGATGCAGGCAGCAGCCGAGAAGCTGTGTCCACCTGTGAGAGGGGGACTTTCATGACAGGAAAGCTGTGCTTCAGGCTAAGTGGTGACCCTGGAGGTGTAGTGGTTAGGTACTGGGCTGTGATCCCCCTGGTTGGTGGCTCAAAACCACTTGTCAAGAGAAAGGCTGGGCTTTCTCCTCTCATAAATAGCTGTGAAAAAGGGAGATGATACCAAGGACTCAAGTAGAAAAAAAAAACGTTTTGGACATGATGATGGCAGCAAACATTTTGGACATGATGATGGCAGTATACATACAAGTGTGCTTGGCACAGCTGAACGATGGGTTGCCATAAGGAAACAAACCGTTCCAGGGTTGAAAACTCACAGGGGGTCACTTTGAGTCGGCACTGACTCCATGCCTTTTTGGTGTGGTCGGGGAGAGGCGTCCCTGGGGGAGGGGATGCAGCTGGCTTACTGGGCCCAGCTGCTAGCTGACAGGTCCGTGGTGCCTTCGAAGAAAGACTTGACATTGGACTGAAAAACCAGTCATTGGAGCCCCAGTGCCACGCTGCACCCTGGGGCTGGACGGGAAGTGAGGGAAAGAAAGACAACGGCACTGGGGGCACTTAATGCCAAAGAAAGCTCCCCAGAGCCCGTGGGTCCCTCCAGCTCAGGAAGCCCTGTGGGGCAGGCAGAGGGGCAGGGCAGGCAGCCCACATGCAAGGGAAACCAGCCTGCGGGAGGTCCTGCTCTGTGGCAGGCATCCAACGTGAGCCCCCCTATCAATCCTCGTAGCACCTGAGGCAGGGAGGGAGGGGAGGCATGAAAGCTGTGACATGCCCCAGGCCTGTCCCTCCCACCAAGGATCAACCAGGCAGCGAGTTGCCCGCTGTGCCGCCCAAGCCAGAGGAAGCCTGTGCTCCCCAGAGCCAGCACCCAGCTTCCCACACGAAGATGGGCAGGACTTTCTGCTGAAGCTGCTCCAGTGGGCTTCCAACCCAGCCTTTCCGTTAGTTGCCAAGCACAGGCATCACCCACACGACCCGGGAATCCTGCCCTTTCTCTCCTTTCTCTGGGTGGCATGGCAGCCCCCCTGGGGAAGAGCCTACGCCCCAGAGAGAGCAGCCCCGTGCCCTGATCGCTGGGTCACGGGAACTTCGAGCAGGTAGGTGCTCCTGCCTGTATAGCTCCTTACAGTGCAAAGAACGAGAACCCCCCCACCACCACCACCAGCCCCGCACCTCCAGGCCAGGCCTTCCCAGAGTGTGTCCCCAGGCCAGCAGCTTCGCCTGAGGACTCGTTAGCAATGACAGGGGGTTTCGGCTTGAGCAGGTCAGGGGTGGTTCTGGCGCATCTGGCCTTTCCAGATGCCAGGACCTGTGTTCTTGGCCCCATATTCAAAAACCGCTGATCTAAATAAAGTATGGACCGCGTCATCTCATTCCGTCTGAGCCTCAAGGACTCTGAGACAGGGTTCTCGCTGACCTGGCGGGAGACTTGTCTTACTCCCTCCCCAAACCAAGAGGCTGATTTCTTAAAACTGTCCAGAAAACTCCCATTCCTTCCCTCTCCCAGGCCCCAGTCCCGCCTTCCCTGCCGCCAGTCCCTGGCCACAAACACTGAAGGCCGGAAGACTCCTCACACGCAAGCAGCTTCTACACCACCGCCGCCACCAAGACCAGAAGGCAGAGGAGTCACACGCAGTCGGGACACACCGGAGCTCTTGCTGCTCTCTGCACACGCCACCTGACTCCCTGTCGGTCCCTGCACCCAGCAACACCCCAGCACCCTGCTCCCTTGTCCCCACCTCTTTGAAGATGCCATGCTCCCGTCCATCCGGTCTCTCCTGCTTCCCTTGGCCCCTCTGGGCCATCCTCCCCCCGCCGCCACTCCCTGACTTCCCAGCCCCTTCCCCCCAAAACATGCCCATTAGGGTGACTCTGGGATGCTCCCCCCTCCCCCCCAAAAAAAACCTCCACAAACAAACCAAAAGTCCGCTCTAGAGCAGACACGGGGGCCGTGTAAGGCCCCAGGAAGTCATCCACAGCACCTCACCAGAGTGATGAATGAACGGCTTGGCCAGCGTGGCCCACGAGTGGTGCTACCACTCTCCAAATGGCCCTTGGCAGAAGCCAGCTTGAAAGCAGCATGGCCAGAGGGCTTGAGAGAGCAGTCCCTGCAGAAGGACGTCACGCTCGGTCACGTGGAGGGCCGCGAGAAAGGAGGAGGCCCTCCGTCGGGTGGCTTGACACGTGGCTACAGCCATGGGCTCGCAGGTCAGCACCGCTGTGAGGGCGGCAGGGCGGGCAGTGGTCGGTCCTGCCGGACACAGGGCCACGCCACGCCGGGCTGGACTCGGGGCCCCTGACAGCAACACGCAGCCCCCTGCAGAGACAAGCCCACGTGCTACAGAGCAGAACTGGCCCCGGGGCTTTCTTGGGCGCAGTCCTGGTGGGAACACACCCCCAGGTCTGCCTTCTGACAAGTAGCCAAGCCCCCCAGGGTCCACCAGGGACTGGTACGGTTACCAGCGACCCCTAATGACCTTTGGGTCTCATCTGACTGGTTGTCTTGGTGCGTGGGCACTAGCCGGGCCTGTGGACCACCGAGGGTTCGGAGGGCAGAGACCTGGGCCCCTGGAAACGAGAGCTCCCCTGCTGCCTCGGGCGCCTGTTGCGGACTGCTCAGAGGTGTTCTCCACTCAGGGATTTGTGAGGGAACGATGTTGCCTCCCAGGGCAGCCAGCCCCAAGAAGGGGGGCTTGGAGGTGTTTGCTCCTGGGGTGGAAAGTAGCTAAACTGGAGGCAGGGCCGGCTGACTAACCTACATGCCTAGTCAGGAGGTGGTCGGTTGGTCACCAATGTTTGCTGTGGCCAGACAGCAAACAGGACAGCGCCTGGACACTCCAGAAAAGCGATCCATCGGACTGTGGCAGCAGCTGGGATGCCCAGAGCGTGAGCCCGGAGAAGCTTCCTCCGAACAGAAACATTAGGCAGGATCAAAGTCATGCACACACGGACCACAAAGAAGACCCCTAAGCCATCCTTTCCACACTCGGCCCCTTCATCTGGACCGGTGTTTCCCAAAGCGGGTCGTGATGACACCTGAAGGGCGTGCAGTGCTCCCCGGGGATGGCTGCCAAAGCAGATACCCACACTTATATCCTGGACCATGGGCTATGGCACAGACAATTTCAATTCCCAGGGAGGGTTGAGCCATTTAAAAAAGAAAAAAAAAATTTTCCTGAAAAGGGGACAATTGACCAAATAAGTTAGGAACCTAAGCTTTCAACAGCAAGCCCCAAGCTTAGAGAGCATGTGTGTGGTATGTGGGTCCGTGCATGTGTCTGAGTGAGTGTGTTATATTGTCTGTGTCTCTCTATGTATATGGGGTCTGTGAGCGTGTGTGCGGTGTGTCTGTATGTGTGGGGGATATGAGTCTGTATTTGTGTGAGGTATGCATATCTGTATGCATGTGTATGCGTGTGTATGCATGTGCTAGGTATGTGTGCGTGTGCATATGTACGTATATGATGTGTGTATCTGTGCAAGAGGAACAGGATGGGAGTGTGGAGGAAGTTCTGTGGTGAGTGGATCTTTGAGAAAGGCACATTCCCAATATGGAGCATTTGTGGGGCGCCCTGCCTTATCGGCCTGACATTCTACGACTGCTATCCGCAGGTACACTGAACGGGAGTTTCTCCAGAGGCCAGGAGCTCCCGGAGGCCAGGAAATTGCTAGGATGTGACAGGGAAAGGCTGGTTAATGATAAGTCTGATTGTGTCTCTCCTCACCGCTCTTAAATGTCACAGTGCTCTGCCATGACAATGACGTGTTTAACATATCATTGTCATGAGGGCGGTGACTGGTCTCTATGGAGAAGAAACAGCACACGGCCTGGGCCTGGGGTCAGTTCTAGCTCTGCTTCAACTCACGACGTGACGCTGGTCTCATCACCCTCCTTCCAGGGGGGTGGCTGAGTCG
>PVJH01036788.1:0-18419 GCA_004026705.1 Nesogale talazaci | reverse complement strand
GATAATTTATAAATTATTATTTTTCTTGTTTTACACTGACTGATGTCTTCCTTCACCCACTTTTCTATTGTCAGTCCCCCAGGGAGAGGGCTACATGTAGACCATTGTGATCTGTTCTCCCTTTTTTTTCTCCCCCCTTCCCCTTCCCCTCTTGGTATTGCTACTCTCATCATTGGTCCTGAGGGGTCTATTTGTCCCGGATTCCCTGTGTCTCCAGTTCTTATCTGTACCCATGTACATGCTCTGGTCTAGCTGGATTTGTAAGGTAGAATTGGGATCAGGGCAGTGGTGTGGAGGAAGCATTAAAGAACTAGAGGAAAATTGTTTCATCGGTGCTATACTACACCCTGACTGGCTGGTATCTTCCCTATGACCCTCTGTAAGGGGATGTTCAATTATCTACATATGGGCTTTGCGTCTTTATTTTGCACTCTCTATGTTAAAGTAGTTTATGGATTGATTTATTGATTGTGTTGAAATTCTGGTACTTATAAGCATGAACTCATTTGGAAATAGGACCATTAAAATGTTAAGATTAACATGAAGTCATATTGGAGTAGGAAAGGCCCTAGATCTGTATGAATAATGCATTTACATTCAGTCAATTCCAGATTATTGCTATCCTGAAGGACAGAGAAGAATTGCTCACATAGGTTTTCCAGACTGTAATTATTTGGGAAGCAGGCTGCCCCATCTTTTGTTCAGATAGTGGCTGGTGGGATCAAATGACCAACTTTTGGATTAATAGCTGAATATCACTGTGCCATTTTGGATTTCCCTAGATGACTAATGGTATTTTGAAAAAGGAAAAGAAATAGAATATACAACAGTAAGGCAAGACATCTCAGGGTTACTATAAACTAGAAGAGTTGAGAACAGTCCGTCCTTCGTCTTAAGGGTTTCACAGGGAGCGTGAGCTGACTCAGACACTCTGGCCTCTAGAACCAATCAGATAGAACACTTCTACTCTTCAACGCTACCTAATTTTTGGTACATTGAGGCACCCACGTCCACTGCTGTCAAACCCATTGTGACTTACACAAAGAGGAGAGGGCAGAGCCAGGCTGCCCAAATGGGCTTCCAAAGCCATCATCTTTGAAAAAGCACATGGCCACATTTTTCTGTCCAGAGCTGTTAGTGGTTTTGAACAACTCTTCTTCTGGTTAGCATCTGAGTGCTAAACCGTTGTGCCAGTAGGGCTTCTTGTGGTGGCATTTCATTTCTTGAAATGAAAGCAGAAGGGAAAAATCATAAAGAGAGAGATTGGACCTCCTTCAGCTACTAAGATTTGCCTGCTCAACATGGCTGAGTTTAAGGAGTTAGCAGTGCCTATCTGCTCATGCTGAACAAGAGTTAACTCTAATCAGTATTATTATTTCTGGGTCCTGTAGACTTAGCTGAGGCTCCCGCCTTTGCTGGAATCAGAGCTCGAACTAATCTATTCCAATATCTATCACAGACAGCATGGGAGGGGGGGGGACACAGAGCAGAGTGTCTAGAAAGTTACATCCAGATTGTCACATTTTATGCTATTATCACTCATAGTCATTAAAATAGCCAACTTTATATGAGTCTATATGGCTGGAGAAACAGAGTGCATTTCTAAGATTATACAGCTATTTGGTGATTTTTGTCCATTTTGCTTTCCATCACACTGCGTTAAACATGACAGTTCAGTGCTTCCCAGTCTTTTTCTCACCATGCCCTACATAGAAAGGGATATTGTACAATTTGCTGGGGCAAATGGACAAGGATGCTGGATTCTGCACCTAGCTCAGAGACTCTAGTTGCCTCAGGCCTTTGCTTGATCACACACACACTGAAAAGGTGAGTGTCTCTACAGACCTTTCAGAAAATCCCACCTTACATCATAAGGACCTTAATCCAAGGATTCCTGAACCTGACTGAACATTGGGAATCATTTGGCAACATTATTTAAAATACAGATTTCCAGGCCTTGTCCAAAACATACGGCTTACATGACTGTCATAAGTAATAGGAACCTCTTCCTCCAATTATCTTCACCAACAAGTAGAAGATTCTTAGGTGCAACATTCATTCACTCAGTGGCTCCACTGTGACCTCTGAGATCCTGAATTTCTCTCTACTGGCTTCCAGTCTGAGTTTACCACAATCGCCTTTGGGCGCTCTGTCCTCAAAGTTCCAGCATAGTAGTAGCAGTTTAAAATGGCCTTTTCTATACGATGTCCAGCAATGTTGTGGGAAGAAGGAGGCATTTTTTTCTTATGTATCTTCTCAAGTCTAAGACCTTTCTGGTTGCTTGAACTGAGAAGGGTTTGAAGCATTGGCTGATGAAAATCAGAACTGTAGTCTTCAACGTGGATTATAGCTCAATGTACATAAAACCCTAAACCTCAAAGCTGGACTGGTAGGTGATATCATGGTAAACAGTACAGATTGAACTTTTCAAGGATTTTTTCCTTGCTTCTATCCACCATCAATGTTTATGAAAGCAGCAGTCGAGAGCTCAAAAGACACACAGCATTGAATAAAAGACACACTGGTACAGAAGGAAGAACTTTTACAATTGTTGAAAAGCAAGGATGTTACTTTCATGACTAAGATGCACCTGAAAAAGGCCAGGGTATTTTCAACTGCTTCATTTGCGTGAGAAAATAGGACATTGAATAAGGATGAGCCCCCCAAAATCTATGTCTGTGAATTATGGTGCTGGCAAAGAATACTGAAAGTGCTACGGACAGAATAAACAAATCTGCCTTTGAAGAAGTACAACCAGAATGGTCCTTAGAGGCAAGGATGGCTAGACTTTGCCTTACACACTTTGGACCTATTGTCAAGGCCACTCCCTAGAGATGGACATCATGCTTGGTAGTGGGAAAACAGGAGAAGAAGGAAAGTACTTGATGCAGTGGGTAGACACAGTGAGTGCAACAATGGTCTCAAATAAGAGAACAATTTTGAAGGTGGCCAAAGACTGGACAGTGTTTCTGTTGTATGTAGCATCACCATAAGTCAGAGCAACAAGACTTTCCTTAGAATACTTCCAGTAGATGAGGCCTTGCATAAAACTCATCACAGCGGGTTGCATACGTATCCCTAAACCCATCAGCGACAAGGAGAATGGAGTCATAAGACTGAACACTAACTCTTGACACTGGAAATACATCTACCCAACCAGAGACAACAGCTCAGGGAGTGTAGCTCCATCATTATGGCAAGGTTAAATTTAGCTCCTATCTTTCCAAACATATTTGACCAATTGGGGTGTTCATAAATGTTTAACAAGCCTCCGTGAGTCGTGGTGTTTGCTGATTTTTGAGATGCTGTGACTCTCACCATGATGGGTTTCAAGCTTCTGGTGTGATACCATGGAGTATGGACTTAGGAAAAGGTGTTCACAACCCCCTCCCAGAAGCAGTATACATTGGCACCAGCACTGTCTGGGCCTGTGGAAGCCCTGTCTGAAGAACATGGTCTACACAGCCAGATTCGGTAACACTGGGTGAACACACTTTGCTCCACATGGTGAAGGGGGAAGCTACTGAAATATAATCTGCAATGAAATTGACAGGACTTTGCAAAGAATGATGCATCCTTATTTCTAAATATACATGTTGGCCACTGTGTTTTACAACATCAGCCTTTTGCATTACTGCTCCAGAATGCCCACCCTCCCTTCAATGATACGCCATCAGAAGACTAAGCACACGCAGGGTATACATGTTTTCAGTAACTCCATGATCATTGCTATAATTTTTTACTCATTAGTGAGAAAGAAATCTTATAAAATACTAGAACTCAAAAAGGCTAAGCACAGAATTAATCACACTCATACACAATGGCAAAGAAAATTATTACACCTTTGGATTTTGTTCAAGCACAAAATGTATTTTAGAAAATTTCTGTCGCTGATACTACCTAAAAGTACAGAAGAACCTTTAAGCAATCTATTACACAGTCATGCAATTTTCTCTTTGCCTCATGCACCTAGATTAAATCTTGCTTTATATAAATGTATATGTGCCCCTTCATATCCCTTTTCTGATGACTTGGGGCTAAAATTGAGAAAGTTGAATCAGCTTTGTGGTTTAAAAGCATTGTCCCTCATTTCAGGCAGCCTTGGATGAAGGTTCAGCTCTCCCACTGGCTAATGGTATAATTCTGGTCCAGTTCCCTAGCCTCTCTTAACCCCACTCTCCTCCAAAATAAAATGGAAATAATAACAGTGCCTCTATCAAAGGGTTTATGAAAAGAGAGCCAGCAAACCCTTAATAAGGTGAATTGTCATAACAGCAGCAACAATGAACTCATGTAAACCGAACATCAAGATGGCACAGGTTTCTGCCAGGTTCTTCACATAGTGTAGCTTCTCAGATGATTTGCTCTTTTGTAAATAAATGAACTTCTCTTGGACAAAGGATCATTTTTGCAATTGTAAACACATATTAGAACCGAGTCCATAACAACTGACAGCAATGAGAAGTATATGTAGAAGAAATCATAACTGAGCTCATTACCATGTGTGGTACAGGGTCAGAATGCCATGGACATTAACCATACTGTCGTGGAGTAAGCCAGGTGTTCCAATGCTTGTGGACATATGTGTCTCCAATGAACCCACAAACAAAGCAGAGAGCTACATAGAGAAATGTCATGAGAAGCTATTTTCCTTTGACATTGAAGAAAGTCGAGAATGGGCATCATTCTGGGAAAACTATAACGCTATTTAGTTTTTTTATTTGTGCAGTGAGAGGGAGAGAGAAAGAAAAAAAGACACCTTACTTTGATTTGAAGGGCTTTTCTTTACCCGCAAAGCCAAATAGTATCTGTAAAAACTGCCTGCCCCAACCCACGAAAGCATTCCATTTCCTTTCCCTGTGAGAATCTGCTCCATGGCAGTGTAAATTAGTCTTCCCTCATGGCAAAAAGATTTTCAGTGACAAAAATCACTCTCTTTGAATGTATCGAAAAAGACAGTGGGATGGCATAGTTTAAGTTTCAAGAGATCCTGTGATGGGGCAAAAGGCGAAATCTTCAGCAATCACCACTCTAACGCTGACCATTGTCCTTGTCAGGAGAATGATGTGACTTTCTGTTGCCATAAAGATTGATAGACACAGAAACCCACAGGGGCAGTTCTGCTGTCGTACAAGGTGCTCTGAGTCAGGACTGAGTCAGTGGCAGTGTGTCAGGTTGCTGTTAAGTGCTGGCAACTTGGTTCTAACGAATCTGTACAATGGACCGGAAACACCAATCATTCCTGCACCATTGACACACCATTTACTTCAGAGCCAATTGTCACAGCACGGTGTCAAATCATCTTCCTCTTTTTGAATGACCCTCTACTTTGCCAAACACAATGCCCTTCGCCTGGGATTGGCCTCTCCTGATAATAGATCCCATGTATGTGAGGTGAAGTCACGCTACCCTCGCTGCTGAGGAGTATGATGGTTGTATTTTTTTCCAAGAAGATTTTTCAATCTTCTGGAAGCATACACTTCAATAATACCTTACTTCAACAGAATGAATTCTTCTTCAGTCTTCCTCTCTCCTTTTTCAGCCTTTTCATGTACATGATACAACTCAAAGTACCATGGAGTGGATCATGTGGCCCTAGGTCCTCAAAATGACACCTGGGGCTTTTCAGCATTCACAAGATGTCTTTTACAGCAGACTGTCCCCTATGACTTCATTGCTGCTATCATGTTCACTGAGCTGTTATGATATTGCAATGATTTTTTTGGTTTCCAGCTACAAGGATTTTTTTTCCTTTATGTTGCCATGTGATTCCTACTGAAGGTGTACTCAGAAATTCCTTAAAGGTCTTTATGCTGTCATGTAATTCCTACTGAAGTTGTATTCAGAAATTCCTTAAACTTCTAGCCATTCTCAGCAAGGTAGGCTGTGTCATTTACAAACTCATGATATTCTGGAGTCTTTTTTCAATTCTGATGACATTGACTTCTTCATGTAGCCCAGATTATTTGCTCCATATGGAGACTGAATAAGTATGGTGAAAGGATACAACCTTGACACACACCTTTCCTTACTGTTTGGATAACAGCTTTTTTGGTCTATGTACAGATGACACAGGTACACAAATGTTGTAGAATTTCCATCCTCCACAGTGTTGTCCAAAAAAAATTTTTTTATCCACACTTCCTGTGTTAGTGTAGGTTGACAAGAGAAACAAATCAAGAGGCACTCATGTGTATAAGAATGCTCTCTCTGTATACGAGAGCAATTGAATATTGAGAAAGCATCCCAGGACAGTCAAAAGCAAGTCCATAAGTCTGATATTAGCCCCTATGTCCAATACCAATCTATAAAGTCCTCTTCAGACTCACGCAACACATGCAACAATGCTAAATACAGGAAGATCACAGGTGGGTGGCAAGTCTTGTGGATCCAGTGGCAGTGGAAGCACCTCAGCACTGGCAGGAATCTCTATGTGGCTTCAGGATTCAGGATAGCTTCAGGATTCTAGCATAGCTCCATGTGTCTTCTCAACAGGAATGTCTTACAGGGAGGGTCTGAGTGTGCCACTTCCAGTGAGCTAATTATCTCCTTAGCACCTCCAAATGAGGTCATCATGCTGTGACCTGATTGGCAGGCTAAGCTCCACCCCTTCACTTTTAAGTCTCAACTTGACAACAGATTGTAACCACACTGCCCAATGTAGTAAATAAAATGTCTATAAACATCTTTCTTGTTTATTGCTTTTAGCCAAGATATGAGGAAGGATATTCTTCATACTATGTTTTCTTCTGAATCTAGATTGAATTCTTGGTAGTTTGGGGTCAGTGTTTTACTACAACCAGTTCTTAATTTTCTTCAGCAAGATTTTACTTCTGTGTCATATTTATGATATTATTAGATAATTTCCATATTTATTTGGTTTACCTTTTTTGGGGAATGGGCACAACTATGATCTTTTCCTGCCAGTTGGCCAGGTAGTTGTCTCAAAATTCTTGAGATAGCTATGGATGTGTTTCCTGCATTTTACCCATTTTTTTGAATTTCATAGATTATATTGAATCAATTCTGGCTGTCTTAGTGTTCACTATGCAGCTTGGACTTCTTCCTTCAGTACCAGCATTTTTTATCCTGTCTCGCCAATATCAATGGTTGATATTTGATGAATTCTCTTTTTGAGCAGTGACTGTGTATTTATTCTGTGTCCTTTTGAATCTTCCTGCATTCTTCAATATTTTTAACTTGGAATTCTTTTGAAGTGCAATTTCACACTTGCATTTTTTTCTGTAGTGTTTTCTGATCCTCTGAAATCTTTTCTTCAGATCTTTTACATCATCATGTCTTCCATTTTTTTATATCTCTACATGTCAGAGCAAGTTTCAGAGTCTAATCTGACATACAATTTGTTCTTTTTTTTCTTTCCTATCCTTTAGATGACTTTTTGTTTTCATCACATATGATACCCTGCATGTTGATGTCATCTGTCTGGCCTTGGTCATTAGAGTCCAAACTTTTTCTTGAGATGCTATATAGCTAAGACAATTGTTGGACCTTCTTGGATTTATTTTAACTATTTTCAGATTCAACTTGCATATAAGCAAATGTGGTCCATTCTGTAACTAGTCTCTTATCTTACTGACTGATTATACTGAGCTTCTCCATTATCTCTCTTCACTGATGTAATTTAACTGTTAATTACATGTTTCCTGCTTATTTCCTGCTTATTAATGTAACTCCTGCTTATTAATGTAAAAACATTAATAAGAGGCTTCCTGCTTATTTCAACTGGCTAAGTTCACATGTACAATTTCCATTTATTTTTATTGGAAAATGGTATTTCCATGAATAAAGTCACTGATCTTGAAAAATTTCATTGTGTGATCTCTTTCTTACCATTAAGGACATATTTTCCAACTATGAATCTTAATCCTTTGTTTCTAACTTTCATATTCCAATTACCAGTAATTTTCACTGCATCTAGATTACATATTTGATCTACTTCCAACTGCACCCACCACAGCCCATTGCTGTTAATAAATTCTGGTTCACAGCGACCTATAAGAAAGAGTTGATCTTCTCTTAAGGTATTCTGAAACTAAATATTTATGGAAGTACACAGCTTAGCTTTCTCCAGAGGATTGACTGTTATGCTTATACTGTTGGCTTTTTTGTGAGAGCAGTCCAATGCTTATTATACCAGAGGTCCTTTTCAAATGACAAAGGTTCTTCTTTTCAAATGAGAAAAACTGGTAAATATTTCTTCATCCTTGCCATTAATAATTGACTTGTAAATTTGAATAGTAATCATATAAACTGAACTTCTTTGTAGGCATATTAATATCCTCCTATAACTGACAGATAAGTAAGTGATTATTACACAGTTGGTCACAATTGAATCACCTGCTTTAAGACAAATAAACAAATATTTAAGCATCAAGGAAGTCCTTAATTCTGTGGATCACTTTTCCCTTTCTTTTCTTTTTTTCACATTTTCTTCAAGCATGGAACACTCGTGCTTGTCTAATTTGATAATTTTTTATTAAATTATTTAAAATCAAATATTCTATTATTTTTGAGCCACTTTAATGGTTCAAAATGTGTTTTTTAAAACACAGTTATTTCTAACATACTTTGGACCATTTGCTTTAAAAGATGAAATGATCTCCCTGAATGCATACACAATGCACAGCACAAATATTCAGTTTTTTTGAGTTTTAATATAGTTAGCCACAAGTTAGAACTTTATTTCATGGCCATGACCACGTGCCACGATTGTGTGTTACTGCACCTTGAGACACTTACATTTTCACTGTGTGTTTAATTACTCACCACTAAAAGAGGGAAGAAGTTTCAGTTTCTTACTGAAATGGTAGGAAGTTTTTTTTTCTTAATTATTTTATTGGGGGATTGTACAGCTCTTGTTACAATCCATACATCCATCCATTGTGCCAAGCACATTTGCACACTTGTTGCAATCATTTTCAAAGCATTTTATTTCTATTTGAAACCTTGGTATTGGCTCCACATTCTTTTCCCACCCTCCCTTCCTCATGAACCCTTGATAATTTACAAATTGTTATTTTTTTTCTTGTCTCATATTGACCATCCCCCTTGGAGGGGGTTATCTATTTGTAGAGAATTGTGATAGAATCCCTCTTTCTCCCTCCTCCCCTCTCTCCCCTTCCTGGTATTGCGCTCATTATTGGTCCTGCGGGGTTTATTTGTCCAGAATCCCCTGTATTTCCAGCTCTTATCTGTACCCATGTACATGCTTTGGTCTAGCCAGGTTTATAAGGTAGAATTGGGCTCATGATAGTGAGGGGAAGAAGTATTAAAGAACTAGAGGAAAATTATGTTTCATCAGTGCTGTACTCCATTCTGGCTGGCTCATCTCTTTCTTGTGATCCTTGTGTAAGGGGATGTCCAATTGTCTACAGATGGTCTTTAGTGTCCATGCCACAATCCTTCTCATTCACATTGATATAGTTTTTTGTTCTAGGTCTTTGATGCCTGATACCTGATCACATTAACACCTTGTGATCACAAAGGCTGATGTGCTTCTTTTATTTGGACATTTTTGCTTCTTAGCTACATGAACCCTTGTTTACCTTCAAGCTTTTAATAACCCAGATCCTATATATTTTGATAGCCAAGTACCAACAGCTTTCTTTGTCACATTTGCTTATACACCCATTTTGTCTTTAGTGATTGTGTTGGAAAACAGAACAACATAGAATGCCAAGTTATTAGAACAAAGTGTTCTTGCATTGAGTGAGCACTTAAGTTGACTCCCAATGTCTGTCTGCTGCCTTAATACTTAACATATAAATGCATGTACATAGATATATTTCCCTATAGTTATATATAAATATATTTACATAAGTATATGTGCCTGTATGTAGATCTCTATAAATGCCCTTTGTCTCCTAGATTTTTCTTCTACTTTTTTCACTTTCCTCTTGTCCCATGTGGCGGTCATGTGCTTATGTTAATTTCATGATTGAGATGTAAGGGTGGAGTCTAGCCTGTTAATCTGGAGATAGCCATTGAGTAGCCAATGAGACCTCTGTGTGGGCATGACTTTCTCCTGAGACTTCTGGGAAATCTCAAGATATTTCCCTCATGGAGATGAGAAGCTATCTCCCTAGTTGTTGGAAGTTAGTCTCAGAGACAATGAATCACAGACAAGACAAGATGGCAGCATCTGAGGAGCCAGAGAAACCACACGGCTGTGCCCTGATGGAGCCAGACCTCTGAAGCTGGAGAGGCCATGTGGAGATCCCTGCCAGCAATGAGCTACTTCTGCTACCACTGGAATTGGTTGCTCATTAATCCTAAGCCCTGTAAGCGAGGAGCCATGGGGAGACCCCTGCCAACACTGGGATTCTGTACCCACTGACGTGTGACTTCGTGAGTTGGAAGGAGACATTATGGACTGGTGTGGGGCATATGGGTTAATATCGGACTTGTGACTTTGAAGAACACTGTGTTGAGATGCTTTCTCAGTGTCCCATTCCTTTTGATTATAAAATCTTTCTTTATATCCATATGCGTGTCTATGAAATTTGTTCCTCTAGTCTACCTGGACTAACACATCCCACTATCATGCTTGGCCTTCATTCGGGTTTTAGTAATTCCTCTCAGTCACATTGCACTTGATCAAGCCCTTCTAGGCATCCTATGCCCTCCTCAGCATCAATTTTAGCTCACCTGTTGTTCCCTTGTCCCTGGGTTTAACACGCATTTCTTTTCTCTACCTCCCCTCTCCCATGTCCCCCTGGAACTGTCCTTACTGTTGTTTACTCCTCTGGATTCTTTACCCCAGCTATCTTATCTAGATAGGTATGTAGAGACAATAATAAGCACAAAAACAAGACAGAACAACATACAACAACAAAACAACAACAAAAACCCAATGCCAAAAGAAAAAAAAAAGAGAGAAAAGCTTATAAATAGTTCCAGGTCTATTTGATGACCTTCATATGTGTTTTCCAATCCCGTTGGGAATATCAAAAATAGACTTTGTGGCTAGGGCATGGCACCTCATCATACTGGACTGGAAAACACTAATAAAGAAGATTCCTCTGTGTATTTGGAAAATGAGTATTTGTTTTATTTCGCTGATAGGAATGCTTTTGTTGCTGTTTAAACTTTTGGTTGGGAAATGAAATATTTTGTTTTATGAAGTTGATAGGAATATTTTCATTGTTTTAAAAACCCTTTTGTTGGCTGTTCTTTTTCTAATAAAGACAAAATAGAACAGGTCAGGTAAGAGTTAGCAAGAGGCTAAAGGTGAACTTGAGTCTGGAAAAACAGAGAGCCCTTATTTCATGAACCTGAGACAGAAGGATCTGATGAGATCCTAGGAGAAGAGAGAAAGGCTGCCTCCAGGCTCTGGCTTATTATCTCTGAAGCCTCCACCAGAAGAAACTTCCAAGGGAAGAAGTGTCTGTGACTTGTATGGTTCCTGGTTCTTCACTTCCATCAAAAAGCCCCTGACTCATAAAGACCCTCGCATCATGGGATCAGACATGCTGTGAGACATAGGAGTTTTATTGGCAGATTTTTTTCTCAAAATCAGAGTCCAAAAATCATATTTTTTCTTTTGTCTGCCTTGGTCTACAAGCTACACTGAATCCCATCCAGTGACATGGCTTAACTCCAACCAGGACGCTCCCTCTGATTAAGGGTTGTTGGGGTTCTGTCACCACTATTACCCGCTTATGCCACACCAGGGTTTCTCTATGTTGGCATTATTGGCATTTGACTGAGTGATTCTGGCCTATTTGAGGCTACCCTTGGACTGAAAGATGCTTAGCAGCACAGCTGCTAATAATATTCCCAGTTGGGACAACCAAAATGTTTGCCAAGTGTTCCTCATGGTCAGAATCATGCTTAGTTGTAAAATACTTTTCTAAAGAATCATCTTATAAGATCAGTATGCAAAAAAAAGAGCACTGCTCTTCCCACACAGGGAAAAATTGACTCACAGATAATAATAACCTGCCAAGGTCCCCAGACTAGTGAATGATGTACATTGTTCAGAGCATGGATGTCTTTACCATTTCAAAGTGTAGCTCTGAATCTTCAACACTATAGGAATGCCATGCAATCATGATCAAATAATTAATAAATGAGTGACTGCCACCTCTTCTCTCAAGAGTCTATGTTTTAGTCCCCCCAACAATGAAGGAGTCCTGTGTGTGCTCCAGTGATTGCTCCAGGGCTAACCTGAAGGTTGAAGGTTCAAACCTACCAGTGTCTTCAAGGAGGGAAGATGCAGCAATGTGACTCCTTAATAATTGACAGCCTTGTACATGTTTGGGGGCAAGTCAATTTGTTTTTTTGGGGGGGGTAATTTTGAGTTGGAATCTAATTGATGGCAATGGGTTTGGTTTTTGTTTTAGCTCTGCATCAAAGTAAATAAACCAAAAGCTAAGACTCTGTAAAAGAGCTATTGAGACTGAAGCAATGATATGCAGTGAGGATATGCATCAATTAGTGAGATACATGTATAATGGAGTCTTATTTGAAGGGGTTACATATGATTAACACATCAGAGATATAAAATTAACTGCACAATATCAACTAACTATTGATATTGATCTGCTGTAAAATAACTCCAACCTCATTACCTTATTGTGAGGATTACTGTGTGTCTAAACCATAGCCTGGCATATATGTGATAAATAAGTAAAAAAGTATTACTGTCATTATCATATACTCATTTGCATAAAGAGTATACACATGTATACCAAATGTACCTAATAGTAAGATATCACTCCTTTCTCCCCTATATGAGCTTAAGTTATTAATCATTTGTGTGACTATGTAATTCTTAGAGATAACAAGGAAGAGCCTTGGACTGTTTATCAGGAGACAGGTTTCAACCATGACCTTAGTAAACTAGTAATCTGTGTGACTTTGAATAAGTCACTTAACTCCCTGAAACTATTTCATCATTTGTTACTTCTATGGTGGAATGACAGAGCTCAATTCTAGATCTCTTATTCTTTGAACCTGTGTCTTAAGATGACCATCTGCTGCAGTATTAAAG
Source organism: Nesogale talazaci (assembly GCA_004026705.1). Lineage (NCBI taxonomy): Eukaryota > Metazoa > Chordata > Mammalia > Afrosoricida > Tenrecidae > Nesogale > Nesogale talazaci. Next base: position 5,404 of record PVJH01036788.1, on the reverse strand, counting down.
TTACCATCTCCTCTAAACCATTTTAATGAATTTCTGCAGAATTCAGATTAGGGCTGCAAAAATCAATAGTCAAATTGTCAAACATATAAGTTACCTATCATGAATTGGTTGTTTCTCTGCATGGCAAGTAACTTGGATTTAAATATTTATGATTTGCAGCCAACTCAGGAATGTGGTCTCTTTGTCATGCATTGAAGAAAAATAATCAATGAAAAATAATGCTTCCCATCAAGTCCTGGTCAAATTGAATGTTGACTAGCCTAACTGCAGACACAGCAGATTTGTTTTTAAAAAATCAATCTTCCAACACAAGGCCTACGCATATAAATACCGTGCAGCTTACTCTTGCCTGTGGAAGCACTGGCAGTCCCATCCCTGAATTGATGCTTGTGATGTTCTCTCCCTTTTGGATATTCAAGTCTTAGGGTATATGGACAATGAAGTCCTTTGAATCTTTTCATGAGGTTTGCTTCTTATTCTGAATTTCCAATCAGATATCTATCACACATTTACAGAGTATCTACTCTGTTCTGGAAGTTTAAAGCAGAGGAGATTAGAGCAAAATTATGTGGATGTACTTTAAGAACACTTTATCCTCCGGTAGATTAAGGTATGGTTAGATAAGTAAAGGACAAACATGAAAATAATAATACAAGAGAAAAAAACCAGGAGTTGGCAAAAAGGGTCAGTTGATGCAACCCAATATACACAACAAGAAAAGTCTCCATGGCCTGTGCTATCTTCACACATGTATTTAAGTTGATCATACTGCTGCAACCCCTGTGTGAATCCATCTTGTTGAAGAGTCCCTCCTGATACTATGTTCCAAGTAGATGAAATTAGTTCTCACTGTCCTTCCATCGAGGAGCATTCTGATTGTACTTCCACCAAAACACTTTGACCTCTGGCAGTCCCAAGTACTTTGTTTAGAACTATCTGAAGGGTGTTTATTTCCCTTACCAAGAGTGTTAGACAGGGTTCTCTAGAGAAACAAAACTAGGACACTAATAATTCTCTCTATATATTTATGTAAATAGAAAGATATCTAACATAAGAAATAAATAGTTAACTAATCTATAAAGCAGTACAAATGGCTCTGTGCACCTGACTTATGTGAGACAGCTAGTAGACAGGCAGTCCTTCGAGTCTTGAGGGTGGCTGGGTAACCCTCTGTACAGCAATTCAGGCTATCTGGTCACAAGCAGCAAATAGCAAGGCAGTTCACCAACAGTCAGCCAGATGACAGAGTCCAACAGTCCCTGCTCAACAGATGTATATTCCAGTAGCACGGTGAAGCAGGGCTTGAAGGAACCTCAATTCACAGCAACACAGTCCACAGATTAGGCATCCCACAGGCTGTGTAGCTTGCATATCAAGGCACAGGACTAGCAACGCAACCAGCTGGTCTGAAGATCCAAGAGCAAGAAAGGTGAGGCTCATCAAGCCATTTATATCTCTGTCCTTCAATTGCTCCCACATGTGTTCATTGGCCATGTTGTCACAACAATCCTTCCTATCTTATTTGGCCATATTGGCACAACAAACCTACCTATCACACCAAGGTATTCATGATGAAGAACTGAACACCCTTTTGACCCATTCCTCTTCCCCTCACTGCTCCTACTGTCCCCAGCTGAAGAGGTGCTGAAGACAGGCAGTGTCCTGAAACCTAGACTGAGCCAATGCTCTGTCCCAGCTGGGTCCTCCTATGGTCCATTTTCTGGAGCTTCCTTAATTCTCATCCTCTTCAGTTTGGGTTTTTAGCACCTTTCTCAAAGGACCTCTCCTGACATGGACTTCAGATGCCACAATGCTGCTTTGCCTCCAGTTCAGAGAAGAGGGGGACAAGTTGCCAGAGTAACTTCCTCGAGTGCTTGCTATCCCAGGCTCAGCTGTAATGCTGCAGAAAGGTGTTGAAGTGGTCCCCTAAGACCACCAGGCTTCGCTTCAGGTATTTTAGCTTCTTTTTCTGAGAAAGGTCTTTGGGCAGGTATAGCTTTTGCAGGAATGTTTTCAGAGGTCTTAGGCATTATTTTCACTGGTTTAGAGCAGAGTGTGTGCATCTAGTTTATCCGGTGGTTCTGGCCCCTATTACAGTGCAGGTGCTCTTTGGCATCCATCACAGAGGGGATCTGGGTAGCAATGAAGACTGTTTGCCTCAGTTACTTAACCCACACTTTATTCCTGAGAAAGCTGACCCCCATCTCCTGGACCAGGCTTTCCAATTCTCAGCAAGATATTTTCAACATTCTTTGCCAATTCTATGATCCAAATGCATCAATTCTTCTGTGGTTTTCCTTTACTAGTATTCTAGATTCCATATGCTTATTAGGCAGTAGAAAACACAATGGCTTCCGTCGGGAGCCCCTTAGCCCTAAATATGATATGTTTATTATTTAAAATTCTAAAGAGAGCTTATGCAGCAGAGTTGACCTATGCAAATAAATAATTTGATTTCTTGACTGCTTCTTCCATAGGCAGTGATTGTCAACCAAGTAAAATGAAATCCTTGATAATGTCAATCTATTCTCCAATTTTGGTGTTGTCCGTTGGTCCAATTGAGATGAGTTTTGTCCCTTTATATTGAGTTACAATACCTATTGAAGGCGGTAGTCTTTCATCTTCATCTGTAAGTGCTTCAAAGCCTTTTGGCTTTCAGGATCAAAGGGTGTATCATCAACACACCTAAGGTTATTAGTGAGCCTTTCTTAACTCTTTATCTCTTGGTATTCAGATAGTCCAGCTTCTGGGATTAGCATACAGATTGAATAGTATTGAAGAAAGGATTCAGCCATGACATACCCTGTCTGATCTATTTTTATTCACTATACCCTCAATAACAAGTTGAGTTGAGGGTAAATAAAAATAAGGGAGACTCTCAAAAATTGAATTGACTTAAGAACTGTAATAATGGGTACAAACATAATAATGGTTGTGATTATGGAGCAAGACCAGATATTGTTCTGATCTACTGTGTTTTGGATCGTTGAGTCACTATGAGTCAGAATAACATCTTCAATAGAGATTCCTGGTAGTGCAAGAGGTAAGTGACAAATAACTGAAAGGCCAGTGGTTCGAGCCCACCCATAAGTTCTGTGGGATAAATATTGGGTGTAACTACATCCATGAAGATTGAAGCCCAAGAAACGGTATGTCACACAGGGTTTTTATGAGTAAAAAGTAGACTGATGGTGCGTAAAGTATCACTGCTACCACCTTGAATAAATAAGATACTCTCTCAGAAACATGAACTGTAAATGATTAATCAGCCTCTATAGGAAGATGAAGGATGCTTTGTATAACATGGGATCATAAGCCAGAACAAATTTAATGATCAGACTAATATTTTGGAAGAGAATTCTGACAATAGTATGGAGAAAAGAATGAAGAAAGACAAGATCAGTCAAAAGAGAGGAAATATAATTAAGAATTTGTTAAGGATGCAAACATAAAGGTATCTTGGTCACAGGTAAAGAGAGTGACAAGAAATGACAAGACAGAATGAGTTGAAAAGATCTTAAAGATCGAATGTTCTAAAAGGAATCCACAAGGGAACACCATGTCATGGATCACAGCATTAACCCTGTCATGGAGTTCAGGGAGTAAAGCAAATCCAAATTCAAGTTAACTTTGATATATCAAAGGAACATATCAGTGGAGATATTGGCTGAAGATGTAGGTATATTTAACTTTTTTGTGTAAAATATAACACACAATGAGAAAGCTACATAAAAATAACTATATGACTTAATTATTATAAATCAAATATCCATGTAACTATGATTCATGTAAAAAAATCAACATTTCCAGATTCCTGGAAGCCCTATGAATACTTCTTGCTCATCACATCCGATGCTGCTTCCCAACAGTACCACGATTATAATTTTGGGGTCATCCCTTCCTTGTTTGCTTTGTATTTATTACACCCAATTATAAATTCCTAATCATTCATTTCATCTATTTTGATGTCACATGAATGAAATGACATTGGATGCACTCTTTTATATCTAATGTTTTCCTTCAACATGATATTTGCAAAATGTATCTATTGCTGTAGCTACTTGTTTTAACTAGAATATAGTATCAACATCGATTTATTGTTGGCAGACATTTGAGTTGTTTCCAGTTTTTAGCTATTCATAACGAACGTGATTATATTTATCATTCAGCAGATATTTTGAGTGAATAAATTGAAATAGAATTGCTAGATCACTAGAATACATTTTTAATAAATGAACGATTGAATGAATTCTGACTCAGTGTCTCCATTTGCACAAAATAGAGCTGCCCACCCCCTCCCGCCCCGCTCCAGTACTACTTGGCTTTAATTACAGAAACAAGTCACCAGACCTTTATTCTGTGTTAAATCTCAATGAATTCGAACAATCTTTTGACTATACCATCTGCTTATGACACCCAAAGATTAAAGAAATGCTTCCTAAATTTAGTAGAAATACCTATTAACGTTCTAAAGACTCAATACCAGTTTATAGTTTCACCGGTGGTAAGTGGTGATTTCTATTGCTTCAGAATCTCACAAACACGTGGTAATTAGTGTCTTTTAAGGGTTAGACTTTCTGGTTGGTGTGTAGGGATATCATTGTGGTTTGTTCCTGAACAAAGTTTAACATGTTTTATATATGCTTTCATCATTTATATATCCCCATATGTGAAATGTAACTGTTACCTTGCCCATCTTTCTACTGAATTGTAAGCCTTGCTCCTATCAATATGGAAATCTTTATATATTCTAGATAAAAGTCCTTTGTCAGTTATATGCATAGCAAATATGTTATGTTTATGAATTGCTTTCTCTGTGTGTTTTTTCTTTCTCTCTTTTATGGTGATTATTATACAAATGCATTTCCTTTTTAATTAAAGTTTATAAAAAACAAACTGTCCTTATTCTATTGGCCATATATTTAGCAGCCTTGTTAAATTCCCTTTAATATGAATAATTAATATACTCCAATTTTTCAATATTTCTTCATTTTCAATGCTCTTTGTATTTGATATTAAAAGGTTAGCTACAGCAAAGAGATGGAGATATTCTATCAAATTATCTTCACAAAAAGCGATTTTTTTTGCCTTTCATGTTTTGGTCTCCAATTAACCTGAAATTGATTTTGCATACTGGTAGAAGTAGGTGTCAAGTTTTGTTTTTTTAGATACCCAATTATTACAGCACTATAAAACAAGTGGTCTGAAGAATGTTTGTTTCTGTTTTTGAACTACATATTCAAATATTTTGAATATTGTTTCTATTTTTGAGCACCCTATTCTATTTCATTTGACCATATGCCTGTACTTTAAACAATAAGTTGATATCCTAATCGTTTTTGTTTTTACCTCCGGTTGTCAGCCTGTAACACACGCATGATGGGATATGGTCATTGTGATCCAT
>PVJH01036787.1:0-18493 GCA_004026705.1 Nesogale talazaci | reverse complement strand
GCTTTCTCAAAACAAAACAGAAACTCAAACTTACCGCAAGCAAGTCCATAGTCCAGTCTAACGCCTGGCGACCCCACAAGACAAGGTAAGACAGCTGAAACTATACAGCAAGACAGTGAAACTCTATGGGAAGAGAAGTCTCCTCGTTCTCCCCCACGGCAGCTGGTAGCTTCTGCTGAGCTTGTGTTTAGCGGCTTGTGGAGCAATGGGCTTTAAACGGATCACAAAGTCAGGGTCTCTTTCCCTTTCCCACTAGAATGTACCAGAAGTAGAAGAACGAATGAAATGACTGAGTAATAGGCAGCAAAGGGAACGGCAGTGATCTGCTTCAAAGAGTCCTCAGGTTAAGGTTTCCCAAATCCCCGGGGGGAGGTGATACATGGGGCTGAGGGGCCAGCCCTGATTCTCCAGCTCCCCTGCACACACCCCTGGGACATTCTTTCAGACGCAGGTCTGGACTTCATCAGCTAACCCACCTGTGGCAGGGATCAGACAGCCACTTCCTCCCCAACATGGGGATAAACAAATGGAATCGCATAAGGGCAGGGCAGGCTGTTCCTTTTAATTTTTAAAAGATTCATCTACTAAATAGCAAAACACAATGGGGAGTTCTGTGTACTTCGAAATCTCTAGTGAATCTAGTTCCCAAATAATTATATTTCCTCTCTTCAAAGCCAGAGGATTTCCAATTGCCTCAGACAAGATTGGGAGGGGAGGGATAGAATTCAAACATTTGAAATTACCCCTCCTGGATTTTTGAAGCCCCCTCACATCCAGGAAAGCCTGACAGTGCATAACGAAGACCAAACACAAATGAATGAATGTGAATCGTTCTGCTGGTGAAAAACACAGACTATATTACAGAGTGCCAGAAGGAAAAACAAACTTCTCCTGGAAGACGTTCAGCCAGGAGGCTTCTTAGAAGCAAGGGCGGTGAGATCTTGTCCCAGGCATTTGGGATGTGTGATCAGAAACGATCAAGCCCTGGAAATGGTGACTCGTGTGGTAGAGCAGGAGGTGGGTAAAAAGGAGGAAGACCCTCAACAAGATGGGGTTGATGCAGCAACCGCAACCGTCAGTTCGATCCTAGCCACGGTTGTGAGATTAGCACAGGGCGGGCAGTGTTTTCTTCTGGTCTACGTGGGTTCCTTAGGAGTCAGAAAAAACTTGCTAGCATCCTCTACTATCAGGGGGTGGCCGGTCCTCTGAGAGACTCACAGCAAGCGTTCCACAGGCAGCTGTGTAGCGATAATTATTATTTATTATAACACCGATATAGAGATCACGTGAGAGAGAGAAAAGAGCATTAGAAATTACATACATATCCTTTCATGGTACATGCTCACTTCCGCCCCGCTAGATGGTCCACGTGGAGAGGGAGACAGGAGAGCGGCAGCCTGGATGGAGGCAGGCTGGTACACAGCAGGCTTGAGAGAGGCAGGCTTTTGTGAGGCAGGCTTCTTCCCTATCCTATGTCCCATCCCTACAGACCCTCTGGAGCCAAGCCACGCCCCTAATTAGAGGCAAGGACATACTTCACAGGAGAGGGCTGTCTTAAGAGCTATATGGTGATAAGGGGAGTGGTCTCAGGAATGCCTAAGTGACTAGTGAAGTGGCCAGACCTTAGCCTGCAAAGGTATATTTCTGTCAAGCTAGGGGCTATTGACAATGGCTCTTGAATCCCGCCCACAGGCTTGGAGGGAAGTGAGCCATCATTCTAACAGCAGGAGGGTCAGCTTGTAGTTAGACAACACAAAGCCTTAAGTAATTGGGAATATCAGGGAGAATAGCTAACAACTTCCATGACAAATGCTAGTAAATAGTCTGCTTAATATTTGGAGCATGATAATTGTGGAAAAGTTCTGTCTTCATCTGACACTCTACCACTGTCACATTGAAACTATAGCATTCCCCCACATGTGTAGATTATGAACACAAGGACTTTTATAAGCTGAGGCCAAGCCACCTTAACTTATAGGACTCTTTTTTCCTGCCAGTGATGGAGTGGTTATGGACTGAGCTGTGATCTGCACGATCAGCAATTTGAAACCACCAGAAGCTCTAAGGGAGAAAGACTGGACTTTTGCTCCCCCCAGACATAGACAGTTACCTTCTTGAAAACGCTCGCGGGTCACTTTGAGTCCACACTGACTCCATGGCGGTGAGTTGTTTTTGACACACCTCAAAGACTCATTTCCTTCTCCCGTCTGCAGCGCTGCTGCCTTCTGTCTTTCATGTTTCTGTTGGTCAGTGTTGGCACTCAGGACGGACTGAGTAGTGACAGAACACTTTACACTTTTGGTAGCTCTGATATACTTATGAAATATCTGGCTCAGCTGGGTCATCAGAACCACCCATAACCGAGTTGCTTAATTTACAATCTCTACTTCATCTCTAGGTTCAAATACTGCAATTGCTACACAGAACTCGGACAAGATTCATGAATATAGGGTTTATTGAGGAGGTTAACAAATTGTAGTGCCCATGAGAAATGCTTAGTGTTGAGACATTTATTAGGACATGTTACAAAGTTCTTTGGGGTCTCTTAATAAATGTTCCAAGGAACGTACCACTCTGCGAATGTTTTTGGCTCAAACTCCCTGCCTTAAGCCCCCAGGAGCACCTTCTACAGTACACCTCAGACTACAAGCACTCAGCTCTGCTCCCATTGTCACCAAGCCCAATGTCCCCAATTAGATGCCCAAAGTCACTCCACTCCAGAAGCCAGCCTCTTGCACCAAAGCACTCACCTTTACTTGCCCTGTGGGATGGGAAGTCCAGCACTCTGTCCCATGGTCTGGCTCCTGGTTCTGTTGCTGCTCCTCTGACATTATAGCTGTCTTTTGGATCCAGGAGGTTCACAGCTCAGGGATCTTGGGTCCAGTGAATTCACTCCATTCCTGGCTCTTGCTACTTATGAGATCTCTCCCCCTCCTCCTCTCAGAGGGCTCATTTTATACACAGTAGGATGCCACTCCAGGGAATTCTGTTCACAATAACTCGCAGGTGAATCTGATCCATATCTTCCCCCATCTTCTTACTAGACCCATGCAGGAAAACTTCATTTGGTGAGACTTAGAGACTTTGGCTAGAAGAATCACATCAAATAATTCACTGTCCCTGTACAATAATCTACTGTACCTTCATCAAAATAACAACAAAGGGAGAGAATGAAAGAGAGGGATCAACAGCTTAAGATTGCCAGAGTATTTAAGAAGAGGAAGCTCCTGCCTATTGACTACACTGGGAGGGTCAGGCCCAGAGGAGAAGGCTGACTTTTGAGGTGAGGGCCAGAATGATATAGGGACAAGTGGCCAGACTGGCCCAGTCATCACTGCTGGGCTGTCTGACTCGCCATCATTCCACAGATTCAGTCAATAAGGAAATGAGCACCAGTGACCCTGGGCCACTGACAGCATAGCAGCTAGCGTCAATGCCATGGGCTCATGAGATATGCTTGCCCACCTAGGTGGTAAAGCCAGGCAAATACTGTAAACACAGCTAAGGACTAGGGGGCTTACAAGACCCCCAATCTTTTTTTGATCACTTTATTGGGAACTCATACAACCCATACATCCATCCGTTGTGTCAAGCTCATTTGTACGTTTCTTGCCATCATCATTCTCAAAGCATTTGCTTTCTGATTGAGCCCTTGGTATCAGCTTCTCATTTTTCCCTTCCCTCCCTGCCCCACCCCACCATGAACCTTTGATAATTTATAAATTATTATTATTTTGTCACATCTTACACTGTCCAATGTCTCCCTTCACCCACTTTTCTGTTGTTCATCTCCCAGGGAGGGGGTTTTATTTAAAACCATATAATTGGTTCCCACTTTCTACCCCACCTTCCCTCCACTCTTCCAGTATCTCACCACTGATTCTGAGAGGTTTATCTATCCTGGATCCCCTGTGTTTCCAGTTCCTATCTATACCAGTGTACATCCTCTAGGCTAGCCAGATTTGTAAGGTAGAATTGGGGTCACTTGGCTGAGCCCCGGTGGCGCAGTGGTCGTGTGTGGGACTGCGGCCCACAGGGTTGGCGATTAAAATCCAGCAGCAGCTCTCCAGGAGCAAGGCTGGGCCTCCTACTCCCATCAGGGGTCAGTGATGCACACACACACACACACACACACACATGCAAAAGAATTAGGATCATGATAGTGGGGAGAAGAGGGGAAGCATTTAAGAAATGCTATACTGAACCCTGATTGGCTGGTCTCCTTGTCCTTCTGTAAGGGGCATCCAGACCCTCAATCTTATGAGGAAATTTAAAGCAAGTGTGCCCCACCTTTGGCCCAGAGGAAGACATTAACTTTATAACACTGGTCAAAAAAACTGCCCTGTAAGCTGGAGGGAGAAGCTATGGTGAGCTTCCAAGGCTGCTGTGTCAACAATCCTGCAGCAATTATTGTCCAGGACAGCAGCTGTTACAAAAGGCGTAGCAGCACTACGAAGCATTGCCTCCACATTCTATAGCTTGGGCAGAGGCGAACGGAGAAGTGAAATGGAAGGCAGGAGAAAGTAAAAGTTTGTGTAGGAGGCCAATACCTAACCACTAGGTGCCAAACAAACAGATCAACAAAGGAGGCCAAAACAGTTACCATCAGATCCACTCCACCTCCTGTGTGTCTGATGAGAAATGAGCTCCCAGGGATTTACAAGGCCTGGTTTTTTTCAGAAGTTGATGGCCAGGCCTTTTCTCTGAGGCACCTCTAGGTGGACTTCAATCTCCAACCTTTTGTTTAGCAGCCAAATGCATGGACCCTTTGCATGTTCTAGAGATTTCAAACACTGTTCCATCCCCAAATAGGAAGGAAATAGGTCCAAATTCTAGGACCTCTGCAGATTGCACCCCAGGAGTTTTAAAGCTACAGTTTCCTTTTCCTGAGCTTATTGATGTCCTGGGATTTTGTCAGTGTGAATGAGACAGACAATGGAATATTACTCAGCCTTAAAGAGAAATAGGGTATTGGTACATGTTACAACGTGGACGAATCTTGAAAACATGCTGAGTGAAATAAGTGAGACACAAACACATGTCAATAAAATGGTTTCTTTTCTAAAAAAAAAAAAAAAGGAAAATATTTGAAAATGAACAGCAGTGATGGTTTCACAGCATGGTGAATGTATATTTTACCAAAAAAGAATTTGTACTGGTTGAAACAGCAAGTTCTATTATATATACACATATGTCCACAATAAAAATATAAAAAGAAAAAGAAAATGGTTGCTTCTTGATAGAAGGAGACGTGTAAGCAAACTGTTCCTCGCAAAAAGTTAAGAGATGACATCTAAAGTTTATAAACCAAGACATTACAGGGTGACTGTAGTCTTTAGATTCATAGAGATAATTATAAGAAAACCAAAAGGTTGTCTCTTGGTAGCACAAGAGGAAGGGTGGCTTTTGTTGTAAATAGTTACGCAAAATGCAGTTCAGGACAGAAAATGTAATTCAAAGAAGCTATTAAAGTTGTCAAGGGTTTTGATTTTGTTTTTCTTACTTGATTCACAATCAAAGCCCTAGAAGCAGCAGTTGAGAAATCAATAATGTATTGCACCGGGTGAATCTGTTGCGGAAAAAACCTCTTAAGCAAGTTCAAAAATGAAATGTCCCTTCCAGGACTAAGATGTGCCTGATTCAAACCATGGTGTTTTCACTCACCTCAGATGCATGTGAAAGCTGGTCGATGAGTCAGGGAGACTACAGAAGAACTGATACATTGGCATGATGATGCTGGTGAAGAACACTGAGTATACCTGTGAGCTCCCAACAATAAACCGGTGGGTCTAGGAAGAAGCACAACCAGAACTCTCCTTGGAAGTCAGAGGGTGAGACTGTGCCACAGGTACTTCAAAGATGGTACCAGGAGCCGTCAGGCATGCCTGGTAAAATAGAGGGTCAACAAAACAAAAGGAAGACTCTCGGTGGTATAGACTGATGCAAGGGCTGGACCAATGGGCTGGACCACCGTCAGGATGGTGTGGGACCAGACGGTGGTTCGTTCTGCTGGGCACAGCATCAGAGTGATTCTGATCCCACTTAACAATGGGGGTTGGTCAGAGGCTGGTAAGGGGAGAGAGGTGATGACGGCAAGAATTCGGCAGAAATTTAAGGCAAAGGAGAGGGGAAGACATGGCTCTGCAGAGACCTTTCCAGCACAAGGGAAGGGGAAGGGCAGAAAAAACATTTCCGCAGCAGTAGAGAGACTAGAGATAATGAGGAGATAGTGGCACAGTGGGTGAAGACAGACAGCAGGTTCACACTATCTCCCAAATGCCTGAAGAGACTCTTGAGTTTGGGGTCTGGGACAAGAGCACACCATGAAATCTGGGGTGCTGGGAGGCACACCCCTGAAAAGAGGAGGTACACTACAGGGGACCAGCCAATAGCAGAAGAACCAACAGAATGCCAGCCTATAGTAGGAGGTCCGCCATTAGCCGAATATAAGGTCCAGCTTTACATTTTGTCAAGCCTTTTAGACTACTTAAGCTAAGAGTTCTCTCCACCCCTGGCAGTTTGTCACACGGTGCTATCTTCTCAGTTGCTGCGATGCTGGGAGCTGTGTCATTAGAAATTTCAAATGCCAGCAGGGTTACTCACCAAAAGTGAACAGGTTTCAACAGACCTTCTAGTCAAAAAACAACCAAGGACTCTGAAGGGAGGAGCTGCTAGCTAAAAACTTGACGCATATCTTTGAAACACTGTCAGATACTGAAGACCCAATGAACGGAAGGAGAACATTGTTGGAGAGAGGGCGAGAGGGTGGACCCTTGGAGTTGGAGGGCATGTAAAATGTGACGGAGGCCACTGTGGTGACATGAATGGAATAAAGCCCATGGGAGGGGAGTTTTCAGGATCTGCATTTGTTGATGTGCCACGACTCAAGGGAAGAAGAAACAGCTGCAAAAATATGCTACTGACCAGAGCGTGGAATGTAGGAAGAATGACTACAGGAATATTGGCAGTTGTCAACAATGAAATGGGATGCATACAAATAGATATCCTGGACATTAATGAGCTGAACTGAACTGGTATAGGTCATTTCAAATCAGAAAATCATATACACAATACTGGGAATAACACAAACAAGAGGAGTGGCATAGCATTCATTGTCACAAAGGACATTGCAAAATCCGCTACAGAGTACAAAGCTGTCTGTGATAGGATTATACCTACCCAACTTCCAGGAAGTCTAATTGATGAGCTGTTATTCAAATTTATGCACCAACCACAAAAGCGAGTAATGAAGAAACTGAAAAGGATTACACGTGATTTCACTAAGAAATTGTTCAAACATGCAATCAAGATGCATTGATAATTATTGGCCCTTGAAATGCAAAGTTGAAAATACAGAGGAAGGAATAGCAGTTGGAAAATATGGACTCAGGGATCGAAATGAAACTGGAGACAGGGTGATAGAATTTTACACCAATGACTTGTTTCATAAAATATGGTTAAAATTTTCAAAGGACTGCTTTTTTTCCCCAATGATTTTATTGGGGGCTCTTACAGCTCTTATAACATTCACTATATCATTTGTATCAAGCATATTTGCACACATGTTGCCATATTCACTTCCAAATATTTCCCACATGAGCCCTTGATATAAGCTCTTCTTTCCCCCTTCCTTTTTTTTTAATGAATCATTTTACTGGGGACTCATACAACTCTGATGACAATCCATATATACTTCAATTGTATGCAGGCCACATTTGCACACTCGTGGCCATCATCACTCTCAAAACATCCTCCCTCCACTTAGGCCACTTAGGTCCCAGCTCCCCATGTTTCCCTTCCTTTCCCCTACTCCTCCCCCCCCCCCATGAACCCTTAATAATATACAGATTGTTATTACTGTTTCAAAGGACTGCTCTTTAAGAATGAAATTGTCAACTCTCCAGACTGGCATGTCCATGGAATGTGTCCTTCTCTGTAATGTGAGTTTAGTGGGGTGTTACTGTTTATATAACATTAAGTATATGGATTCCTTTGAAACACAAAGCATGATGAAATAAAGGACAAATACTAAACTGAAAAGAGAGCGCGTGAGAGATCAAAAATTGTGTTTAAGAGTATCCCAAAGAGGGCTGAGCCCCGGTGGCGTAGTGGTTGTGCGCAGGACTGCGGGCCACTGGGATGGAGGTTCAATTCCAGCTCACGGGAGCAAAGGCTGGGTCTCCTACTCCCACCACCAGAGGGCAGTGATGCCTAAAAAAAAAAAGAGTATTCCAAAGCAAGGATGATACTCAAAGGACTAAGGAAGATGCCCCTGACCCAAGCCATGGTGTTCGCCATTGCATCATATGCATGTGAAAAGTAGACAAGGAAAACTTAAGAAGAATTGATGCCATTGAATGTGGTGCTGGATTAGAATATTGAAAATACCTTGGACTGCTAAAAGGACAAACTGACCTGTCTTGAAAGAAGACCAGAGTACTGCTTAGAGCAAGGATGGCAAGGCTTTGCCTCATAAGCTTTGGACATATTGTCAGGAGAGACCAGTCCCTGGAGGACATCATACTTGGTAAAGTAGAGGGGCAGTGAAAACCAAGAAGAACTCAATGAGAAGCACTGACGCAGTGGCTACATCAAAGGGCTCAGGTGTAGGAAACGTGAGGGCGGTGCAGGACTAAGCGCTTTCCTTCGGCTGTGCAGATGGTTGCTAAGGACTCAATGGCACTTAGCAACAGCAGGACCCTTGTGTTAGTCTGAGTAGACCAGAGAAGCAGATTCACAGAGACACTGGTGTGTATAAGAAAGAACTTTGTATACAAGAGCATATATTGAATATTGAGGAAATATCCCAGCTCCGTCCAGATCAAGTCCCTAAGTCCAGTGTTAGCCTATATGTCTGTTACCTGTCTATAAATTCTTCTTTGGACTCACGCAGCACACACAATGGTGCTGAATACAGGAAGATCATAGGCCAGTGGGTGGAAGTCTTGTGGATCCGGTGGCAGTGGAAGCCTCTCAGCTCTGCCAGGAGTCTCCACGCCGCTCCTCCAGTCCCAGGGCTCTTTCATAGCTCCATGTGTCTTCTCAGTAAGCATGACTTGCAGGGAGTAAGTGTGTGTCCAGCCTCTAGGGAGTCTCTAAATGAGGTCATCAAGCTGCAACCTGATTGACAAGCTAAACTCCACCCCTTCACTCTGAAGTCTCAGATTGACAACAGATTGTTACTACCACAGCCCTTTTGGAATCTTTTTCCAAAGTATCCCCTTGAAGAAATGATTTCTCTATGTTCATACCTTTTCTCTGCCTCTGTTCTGAGTGTTTTCCCTCACCCAAAATCTTCCTTGTGAGCAAGACAAGAGCCAAGGAGTGGAGAGGTGTGAAACTTTGAGCCTCTTCCCAGGAATAGCAATATTATAAATACTTACTGCAACTCATCGTTTATTTTTAAGTCAGGTACCTATTTATTATATACAGCAAAAGGAAATATTACCTTTGATCAAGATCACACCATGTGGGCTTCCTGTAAGATGGCCTAGACAGACTCACGGCACCCACCTTCTTCAGTGACCCAAGAAAGATCCATCCAGAGGAGAAACCTGGGTCTCTGAGAAAAAGGTAACTTAGTGCGGGGAGCACACCAGGAGGGAAAAGAAGAGGCAGAATCCATACAATAGACCTCAAACAGCCTGGCGAATTCAGCCCGATGTCTCCACCCACAGTGCCAGGCAATCTCCAGTACTCTGTGGAGAGAAAGGTGAGGCACCCTCGCTCCCCACCCTCCCCCACACCCTGGGGCTGTGAATACAGGCTGAAAAGGGGCAGAAGAGGCCGGGCGATTGGGTCACAAAAACAACAGGAAAAGGATGAGGGCTTCCCTAGACCCTAGATCCCCATTAATCCCTAGTGCCCTGGAGGACTGGCTGGCAGCTCACACATTCCCCCACTCAACCTCCCTCCAGAGAGGCTGCATCCCCCACTGGGTGGCAGTTGAGACTGCACTCCTCTTGGGAGCCAGGGGGCAGAAGGTGCCAGCGGGAACCATGAGATAAGGTGAAGGGCAGCTCCTTGATAAAACAGCAGCCAGTTCTGGCCTGGACTTTTTGTTTCATTTTGTTTTGGTTGTTTCTTCTCCCTTTGATAGGCCCCCAGGAAAGAGACAAATAGCATGAGAAGCACAGCAACATCCCAACCTGCCCAACCACCCGCTGTGACCCTAGGAGTCAGTGCAGAGGTGGCATCTTCATGAATGTTAGTTCTGACTGAGAGAGGATTGTCACCCCCCCCCCAGGGGGGGTGTCATTTGATAAACTCCCAAAGCAGAGACTCTGTGGTGTGAGAATCACCCTTCGCTCCCCACGACACTCTGGTTTCCAGACAGGTTTCCACAGTCACCCACATGGTCCAGCGCCTGCACGCCATCACACACACCAAAGCCACGCCTTGTAAGCACACGATGACAACCCAGGGAGGAAAAAGTACCGGCTGGTTTCCACTTAGAAGAGTTCTTTAGCGTGTGTGTGAGTGTGAGTGTGTGAGTGTGTGTATGTGTGTGCGCGCGCGCACATATCACTGGCTGTCATCAAGTGAATCTAAGGCAGATCAACTCTGTAAGATGGAATAGAACGACGCCTGTGTGTTTCCAAGACTGTAACTCTTGACTGTAACTCTTTCTGTCTCAGAGTAGCTGCTGGATTTGAACTTGCTGCCCTTGCCGTTAGCATCCCAACTCATTACTCACGACGCCACCAGGATATATATATATATATATACAATACACTCATAAATACGATATATATATCGTATTTATGAGTGTATTGTTTGTCTTTCCATTTAATTTGCCTTTTTTTCGGTTTCCCAATCATTTATTTATCATTTTGTTCTTTTCTTAAATTCCTTTCACATTGTACTGGACACTCATGACTATTCCCACAAAGCCCAGACACTCCTGAACCTCCAATAATTCAACAAGTGGGCAAGGACCGCTACCCACCGTGGAATTGTTGTCTTTAGGTGCTGTTGAGTCAGTTCCAACTCCTGGAGACCCTGTGTACAACAACGGGTGAAACCCTGCCCGGCCATGGCCGTCCTCACAATTGTTCTTACGTGTGAGCCCATCAGGGCAGCCACTGTGTCGCTCCATTTTATTGAGGGCTGATCAATAGAAATCTAGAAGATTAATACTGAGATATTAGAAATAGATAATTTTTTGGAAAAGCGAAACAGTAAAACTGAAGCAATAGAAACCCAAATCAGAGTTTTATAGCTAACCTGAGCAAATGCATAACCAAAGAAGGAATTCATTAGGTCATTAAAAATACTCCCAACAAAAATAAAGTCCAAGGGGCTGAGCCCCGGTGGCGTAGTGGTTGTGCGGGGGACTGCGGCCTACTGGGATGGAGGTTCAAATCCAG
The DNA here is from genome assembly GCA_004026705.1 of Nesogale talazaci. Lineage (NCBI taxonomy): Eukaryota > Metazoa > Chordata > Mammalia > Afrosoricida > Tenrecidae > Nesogale > Nesogale talazaci. The sequence continues at coordinate 7,124 of PVJH01036787.1, read as the reverse complement.
CTCCACGGAGCAAAGGCTGGGCCTCCTACTACAGCTTCACCAGTGAATTCTACTGAACATTCAGAGAATTGACACCAGTTCTGCTCAAACCATTCTAGAATAGGAAAAAAATGGCAAACTTCTGAATTCATTTTTAGAAGCAACCATGATATCAAAACAAGATAAAAATATCATCAGAATAGGAAATTATACACCAATATCCCTCATGAACATAGATTCAATATTTCCAAACAAATTCTAGCCAATGGAATGTAACTTAAAAAAAATTATATCACGACCAGGTTGGATTCATTCCAGGTATGAAAGGATCGTTCAATATTAGAAAAATAATCACTATAATCCATTATATAAATAAAACAAGGGAAATAATTTAAAAGGCACATCTATTGATGAAGATATTTGACAAAATCCACCATCCATTCCTGATAGAAACACTCAGCAAAATAAGAATGGAAGAGGGGCTGAGCCTGGGTGGTGTAAGTGGTTGAGTGCGGAATTGCAGCCCGCAGGCTTGGCGGTTCAAATCCTGCGGCGGCTCTCAGAAGCGGTACTGGGTAGTGCCCACGACCACCAGAGGCAGTGATGCCCACAAAAAAGAAAAAAAAAAGAATGGAAGAGAAAATCCTCAAAATAATAAAGGCTATATATGAAAAACCAATTGTCAGTAACTTGCTCAATGGAGAGACACCAAAAGCATTCCCCCAGGAAGAAGCACCAGCCAAAGATGTCCTATATCACACTCTTACTCAATATTGTACTCAAAATACTACACATTATAAAATATTATATATTATACTTTGACAGAACTATTATATAACAAAAAAATTAATCAAAAGTATCCAGGTTGGGGCTGAGCCTCGGTGGCGGTGGCATAAGTGGTTGAGTATGGGACTGTGGTCTGCGTGCTTGGCGGTTCAAATCCAGTGGCGGCTCTCAGGAGCAGTGCTGGGTAGCTCCCACGACCACCAGAGGGCAGTGATGCCCCCCCCCCAATAAAAGCATCCAGGTTGACAAATCTCAGGGATATAATTCTTTGGGGGGGGGGGGTGGGGATCACTGCCCTCTGGTGGGAATGGGAGGGCCAGCCTTGCTCTTGGAGAGCTACTGCTGGATTTGAACCAGAACCCAGTGGACCACAGTCCCGCACTCAACCACTATGCCACCGGGGCTCAGCCTGATATAATTCTATATGAAGAAAACCCCAGCGACTCAACAAGAAAATTCTTAGTGAGACTTGGGTAGAAGAACCATTTCCTCCACTACAGGAAGTGAATAGGTTACCTCAAGTCTGAATCAGTCAACAGTACAGATACAGTCATTGGTCCACAGTGACACCTCTTCTCAGTCAGCAGCCAAGTCTCTCTTGACCTCAGGCTCTGTGGTAGTGACACAATCTGTAGTCAATTTGAGAGGATTAAGAAGGAAGGGGTGGAGTTTAGTCTGTCAATCAGATGGCAGCTTGATGACCATTTGGAGGTGCTAAGAAGATAAATAGCTCCCTTGAGGTGGGACACTGTGCTCAGTCCCTGTGAGACATTCTTGTTGATAAGCCACATGGAGACAGGCGGATGGCAGCCAGAGTATCAGAGCTGGAGAAGCCACGTGGACACCCTCACCAGTGCAGAGATGTTTACACTGCCTCTGGATCCACAAGACTTTCTACCCGCTGGCCTGTGATTGTCCTGCATTGGGCTTCATTGCTAATGTTTCATGAGTCTGAAGAGGAATTTATAGATTAGTATCAGACATATGGGCTAATGCCAGCCTTAGAGGTTGGGATGTTTTCCTAATGCACAATTACTGTCTGATACAATTACTCTCTCTTCTACCCATATGAGTATCTATGAATTTGTTTCTCTAGTCTACCCAAACTAATACAGCCTCTCAGCCTGTGGTCCTTTGACCTCTGCCTGTGCGGACCAGAAAATAAGCCGACTGCTAGGCTTCAGTCTCATGGTATCTTGGCACTGCTCCGTTTCACCTCACGGCCTCTTTCCCTCAGCCCTGTTCTTGACGGGGTTCCTCCACCCATGTCTCAGCTTCTGATGCCTCTGGCCTCCTCCCCTTCAGAGATCTGGAACTTGCTCCACTGATGGCTCTTCTGCTGGTATTGAGGTTTCTCTCACTCGACTTCTCCGTGCCCCCCACTTCACTCCACCCACAGAATAATGAGCTGATTCTCACTCACTGCTTCACCACCACAGCTGGTCTGTTTGATTTTTTTTTTATAATTTTATTGGGAGCTTATACAGATATAGTAACTTTCCATAGTTCAATCACATCAAGCAGTATTATACAATTGCTACCACAATCAGTTTCAAGACATTTTCTTTCTTCTTGAACTCCTTGGTATCAGTTCCCCTTTACCCCCTCTATCCCTGGCCCTCCCTCTAGGAACCCTTGTTTGTTTGTTGTCATTATCTTACACCATCCAATATGTCGTTCACATATAATTCTGGTGTTCACTTCCCTCAAGTGGGTTATACAGACCTCAATGCTATCAGCTTCCCCTCCACCACCACACCCCTTCCAGTGCCCTTTCTACCCCTCCCCTCAGGGCTGTCATTCTGATGTTTGGGGTTTGAAGGGGATCCCAGGGCAGTTTGACCTGCTGCCATCAGTGGAGGATGTCCTCAGAAACGGACTCAGTGAGCCATTCACAGCCAAAAGAAGACAAGAACTCTGCTTCGGATCTCCGGCCTGCTCCTGGGTCTCCAGCTAGCACCCACATTTCTTTTGGTCTTCTGCTCACTGAATCTTTTCTCTCAAAATTCTTCACCCCTCTCACTCACTTCTAAGACCGCTCTTATACACAGAGGAATGGTTCTGATGGAGGTGCGGTTGTCTTTCAGCAAACCCTAGCCTCAAAGAAACCAAGGGTGGTGACTTGGTTCACCACCACTGCTAAAGTGAAGACTTAATCTCCCCTGTCTATTCACAGGGAGTTTTGCAAAACCCACAATTTATTTATAGCAAACACTTTTTTTTTCCAATAACACAAAAAGTGACTCTACACATGGACTTCTGCGAACAGACTATGCACAAATCAAATGGACTAAATCTGGGAGAAGACAGGATGAGAAGCTCAATATCAACAGCTAAAACCAAACCAGCGGCTGACTGAGGGACAGACCATCAAAATTAGTCAGATGCAAGTTCAGGAAAAAGCTAAGGAAAACGAAAACAAGCGCACAGAGGCACAATATGACCTATCTCACGTGGATTTCGAGAACAGATTTAACTCATTGAACACTAATGACAGAAGATCTGATGAACGGTGGAAGAACAGCAAGACTATCAATCATGAAGAAAGCAGAAAAATCATTTAAAAGGCAGGAAAGAAAGGCAAGGTCAAAGTGGGTGTCAGAAGAGACTGAATCTCGCTCCAACGCAAATGGAAGAAAGGATGACAGCAAAGCGTTTATTGGAAAATTTCCAGAGGCAGCCCAAGAAAACAAAGTCAAATATTATAATGAAATGGGCAGAAACTTAGAATGAGAAAACCCAAAGGGCAGAATTTGTTCGGCATATCTGAAACTGAGAGCATTCAAGAAAAAAATCCAAGTCTCAAATTGCATTATTGAAAGATTCTATGGGGAAAATATTGAATGATGCAGGAAGCATCAAGAGAAAACAGAAGAATACTCAGAGTCACTCTACCAAAAAGAACTAAGGGCAATCTACTATTTAAGGAGGTAACTTGAGCAAGAGCAAATGGTGCTGAAGGAAAAATTTTACAAGCAGTGAATACATTAGCCAAAGGCAAGGTTCTTGTAATTGACAGAATCCTCATTGCAATGTTTCAGAAAGCTCAAGAAGCACTCACTCATCTATGCCAGGAAATTTGAAACACAGCTACTTGGCCAACTGACTGTAATAGATCCACATCTGTGTTAGTCCGGGTAGACTAGAGAAACAAATTCATAGACACACATATGGATATAAGGGTAAAGTATATATGCAAGAGGAATGGAACATTGAGAAAGCATCCTAACCCAGTCCAGTTCAAAGTCATAAGTCCGATAGCCCACATGCCCGACACCAGTCTATAACATCTCCTTCCGACTCATGAAGTCACAGGTCAGTGGGTGCAGAATCCTGGCGCTGGCAGGGGTCTCCACATGGCTCCTCGCTTCCAGGGCTCAGGGTCCATCAACAGTATCCAGTGGTGATAGAAGCAAGTCAGTGTCGGCGGGGGTCTCCATGTGGCTTCTCCAGCTTCAGAGGTCTGGTTCCATCAGGGCAAGGCCACATGGCTTCTCTGGCTCCTCCAGCTCCAGCTGCCATCTTCTCTTGTCCATAATTCATCGTCTTGGAGACTGACTCCCAACAACTGGGGAGATGGCCTCTCATCTCCACAAGGGAAATATCGTGAGATTCCCCAGAAGTCTCAGGAGAAAGCCATGCCCACACAGAGCCTCATTGGCTACTCAATGACTATCTCCAGACAAACAGGCTAGACTCCCACTCCTACATCTCAATCATGAAAATAACATCTCAAATACATGACTGCCACAACATCTGTGCCCATTTCAAAGAACAGTGACCCAACAAATGCTCAAACTACAGAAAAGTGCCATTGATAAGGTATACAACTGAAATTCTGCTACAATGGTTGCAGTAATAAATCCACAGGGAGCTTTCAGAGGTTCAGACAGATTCAGAAGAGGATGTAGAATAAGGGATATTATCGCTGATGTCAGATGGATCTTGGCAGAGAATACCAGAAAGATGTTTACTTGTGTTTTATTGATTGTGCAAAGGCAGTAAACTGTGTAGGCCATAATAAGTTATGGATACTTTGAGAAGGAAATTCCAGAACACTTCACTGTGCTCATGAGGAATTTGTATATGGATCAAAAGGCAGAACAAGGGAATACTGTAAAATTAGGAAAACTGTATGTCAGGGTTATATCCTGTCACCATACTTATTCAATACTGTATGCAGAACAAATAATCATGAGATCCTGGCTTATATGAAGAAGAATGTGGCATCAGGATTGGAGGCAGGCTTATGAACAACCTGCAATAGGCAGATGACACCACCTTGTTTGGTCAAAGTAAGAAGGACCTGTAGCACCTGCTGATGAAAATCAAAGACTGCAGCCTAAAACATGTATCACAACACACTGTAAAGAAGACAAAAATCCTCACAATGAGACCGATAGATAACATCGTGATAAAAGGAGAGAAGCTGAGGGTGTCAAGGGTTTTGTCTTGCTTGGACCCACAATCAGTGCTTACGGAAGCAGCAGTCAAAAGGTCAAAATACATCAGGCACATCCGCTGCACAAGACCTCTTCAGGGTATGGAAAAGCCAGAGTGTCACTTTGGGGACTTAGGTGGCCCTGACCCACGCCATGGCACTTTCAATTGCCACATCTGCACGGGAAAGTCGGACGTGGAAGAAGAAAGACTGAAGATGCATTTAAGTTGTGGTGCTGGAGAAGAAGACTGAAGGTCCCAGGGACTGCCAAAAGGACAAGCGGAACTTCTTGGAAGACGCGAGGCCGGAGTGTGCCTGAGAGTCAAGGATGCCGAGGCTTAGCCGCTTCAGAAGTGTTTTTCAGGAGAATCCCTGGAGAAGGACATCGTATTTGATAAAGTGGAAGGGCCATGAAAAAGAGGACGGACACTGTGGCTTGACACCGTGGCTGTAACCATGGGCTCAGGCAGAGGAAGAATTGTCAGGATGGTGCTTGTCCAGGGCATTGCTTCCCTCTGTTGTGCATAGGGTCGCTATGGCTCAGAACCAGCTAGGACACCAATCACACCAACATTTGCACACCAGAGAACTCCCTCCCACATAGCGTTGTAATCACAGGCATCCAGGCGAGACGTACCATGTGACTCAACAGTTCTCAGCTAGACTTTGATGACTACCAGAGGTGGGAGAGAAGAAAGAACAAGCATTGGGCTAGAAGGAAGACATGGTAACCTGGGTGAAGGGAAGATAATACCCTACAAGAGGGAAACGTGGGGGAGGGGAGATGTGTGTGTGTGCGTGTGTGTGTGTGTGTGTGTAAACCCTTCACTGCCCTCAGTAGATTCCAACTCACAGAGACAGAGTAAAAGTGCCCTTTCGGGTTTCTAAGGATGTAAATCTTCATGGAAGCAAAAGGCCTCATCTCTCTCCTGGAGCTCTTGGTGGTTTCAAACAGCTGACCTTGTGACTATGCGTCCAATAAGGTATAACCCATTACAACTCCAGGGCTCCCTAAAAGGTGAATAGAAGCTTAATGTTCCCAAATTTAAAAGCCAAACAAAAAATCCCATCCTTGGCAAAATTCCAAAAGATGTAATTAAGTAAAAGGTTTTTGGTTCTCTCTCTTTCTTCCCACTCCCCCCCTCCCCAGCATGGAGATTTGAGGGCCAACAGGGATTTTTCACAGGTGCTCTGCTCTATAGATAGTTCTAGTAGTATTGGTCATTATGCTTAAAGTTTCTAGGTTCCTCTGAGAGGGAGGGAGCAGGAAATGTTCAGGGATGCTGAAGAATTGCTTCCAGTGCTGTTCAATAATCCCCTTGTCTCCTTCCAGATGGTTCCCAAATGATCCCCATGCAGGCCTTTCCAGCCCACTCTCAGGCCCCCTGCTCTGTAGAACACGGTGACTGCCTTCCCAGAGGGAGTTTCCTGTAACCTGATACAGGAAACCCTCTGTACTCTCTAATTGCCACCTGGGAGGTTTATCTCCAATCTCGCATGTATGTTCATTAGAAATCAACTAGGAAATTTGCTCCAAATGCAGATTCCAAGGTGCAGATTCTGACCACTGGGTTTGGCTGCAGCCCAGATATCTGCATTGTAATAAGCCCCACCACCCTGTCCTCTAAGTCCTAAGAGGTTCAAATGCAGGTGGTCCGCAGACAACCTTGGAGAAAGAATGCCCCAAGGAGATGGGGGCAGCTCTGGGCACAGCCCCCCTTTCACACTCAAAAGCCGACCCTTGTTTGTTCCCAAGTCTGTGTTCACCGTGATGGATGGAGCGGGGCCATGTGCTCACAACCATAAGACAAAACAAATCAATGATGGAATGTTCCGTCTAGGAATTTCCATGCTGCGGTCTTGGAGGACACCCTGGAGAACAAATGGTAATCCCCTTTGCATATTCTCTTTCCTTCTT
>PVJH01036786.1:0-18487 GCA_004026705.1 Nesogale talazaci | reverse complement strand
GCATGCGAGCGCCTCTGGGTAAACTTAGATGGTTCCTCTCCTTCCCCTCAGTGGTCTTGGGGGACTGCCTTCAGATGGACATTCTGGATGCTGGCAGCCTGGCGGTGTTGGGCAAGCTTGCCGTGAGAAAGGGGGCCAGGGGCTGGGTTTCTTGATGTTATGTGCTGTTTGGTAAGACTGGGGATGGTCTGTCAAGATTCAAATCTAAGCCTCAGGTGAGATTAAGAGACGATGAAGAACAGAAGATTGAAAGCAGTGATTGCTTTGTGTGTTCATTTTAGTTCACTCAGCTGACAGTGCAAGAGACGGTGCCAGGCAATCAGAGCCCCCCGGCCATGGGGACAGGAGCTCAGGCTCTGATTAGGGTGTGCGTTAGTCTGGGTAGACTAGAGAAACAAATTCATAAACACAAATACAGATATAAGGGAAAGGTTTATATACAAGAGGAATGGAACATTGAGAAAGTATCCCAACCCAGTCCAGTCCAAGGTCTTAAGTCCGATATTAGCCCATATGTCCGAGACCAGTCTATAAAGTCTTCTTCCGATTCATGAAGTATGTACAATGACACCAGGACAGTCACAGGCCAGTGGTTGCAGAGTCTTGTGTGTCCAGCGGCAGTTAAGGCAGTAGAAGCATCCCAGCACTGGCAGAGGTCTCCCCATGGCTCATCATTTCCATCAGCAGTATCCAGTGAGGGTAGAAGCATCTCAGTGCTGGTAGGGATCTCCCTGTGGCCTCCCAAGCATCTCAATACTGGAGTCACCATGTGGCTTCTCCGGCCCCAAAAGTTTGGTTCTATCAGGGTAAGCCCATGTGGCTTCTCCTCAGGCTTCTACAGTCTCCAAGAATCAGGATCTATCAGCATGCTGTCATCTCATCTTATCAGTAGTTCATCTCCAAGGAACTGAGTCTTTGGTCTCGCACCTCCAATTGGGAAAAACCTCTAGACTTCCCAGAATTCTCAGGAGAAAGCCATGGCCACACAGAGGTATCATTGGCTATCTCCAGGTTGACAGGCTAGACTCCACCCCTACACTCCCAATCAGGAATACACCAAGTACATGACTGCCACAGAGTGTACCCAGGAAACAGTTAAAGGGACCACACAAGAATCTGTTCAGGGCAGATATGAGGGAGATGGATTTCCAGGACTCTGTGTGTGCACAGGGACGAAGGCCCCTCTACTGAGGACAGAGCCACAGAGCAGACCTCTGGGAGGAGTCAGACCTGGACTTGGTCCTGGACAGCCAGCAAAAGCCCTGCCCGGGACTAAAGCCCATGCTGCCAAATGATAGCTCCCTTGTCAGAAGCAGCCCCAGGCTTACCTGACAGTGCCACCCAGGCTCCATCCTGTTACACAGACACATACACAATTCTGTTTAGCTGAGCTCCAGGAAACGAAAATCCACTTTCATACCTCAGAAGCAGCAGAGAGGTTAGACGTCAGCCAATAGAACAGGGTATTTATTTATTTATTTATCTTCGCACCACTGCCATGGTGGGAGTAGGACGCCCAGCTTTGCTCCTGGAGAGCTGCTGCTGGATTTGAACCGCCAACCCTGTGGGTCACAGTCCCGTACCCAACCACTGTACCACCAGGGCTTAGTTAGGACAGGGTATTTATATGGTCATCTATCCCTTAATAAATGACTTGGCCTTTATAAAGGGTTTTACTTTAAAAATTTATAAAGGATCTTAACATCCCCTAAACATGAAAATTAAGTACAATCAGGAATTGCTTAACATCCACATTATGTTTTGTGAAACAGATATGATATAATTTGGACATTATGTGAATGCCATGTACCAGTATGTTCTGGCAACCCCTGGTTTGCAAACCAGTTTTCTACAGGTACATTTTTATATATTAAATTGTTTTTCAAAAAGCACTTCCATATACACTTCAGCTTGTAAAGTAGGCCCATTCATTGTTAGAAACCACTGTATGTTCCCCAAATTTATAATAAGCTTTACCGGTATTAGGATCACAGATTAATATACTGCTGTCTCATGGATATTATGTACAGTATATTAAGATGTATGGACAGTGATTGCATCGATGATCTCAAATATAAGAATAGTTGTGGGGTGAAAGGATACATCGGACAGTATAAGACATGAAAAAAATGATAATTTATATATTATCAAGTATTCGTGAGGGAGGATGGAAACAGAGGGGAAAAATGAGGAATTGATACTAAGAGCTCAAGTAGAAAGAAGATGTTTTGAGAATGATGATGGTAGCAAATGTACAATTGTACCTGACATGATGGATGAGTAGGTAGATAAATGGATGGATGGTGATAAAAGTTGTATGAGCCCCCACTAAAATGATTTTTTGAAAAACCCACAATTATGAGGGTGGCACAGGACCTGGCAGCATTAGCCTCTATTGGATGAAGGTCTCTGGGCGTCCAAACCAACTCGAATGCACTGAGCAGCAACGATGGTTATTACATGTCACATGACTGTAGCATATGAGAATCATGCTTCAACGTGACATGATCACTGGCCTATAATAAAGGATTTTATCTTACCTGAGTCTCTCTTCAGTACGTTGAACCTAATCGTGTGGTTTAATTCTTGGGTTAATTTCTGTTCCTTGAATTTGTGCAGTTTATGCTAACTGTAGTGGGAATTGGATAAATAAATGTGAGAGACACGATGGGAGCTACGCTCCATCCAGAAAGACTGCATCTTATTAAGTCAATGCATATCATTATTTTGTATTATACTAAGAAAAAAAATTGTTGTCAATCAAGCCACCATATTTTCTTTCATGTATATTGTAAGAAGTCCTCTGTCTTGGCCTCGGTGAGATGTGGTGCATAGGAGGGGAAAAAATGGCCCTATAGTAATCTAGCATTGAAGATATAAACAACCAATATGCATTTTGTACACATGAATGCACACATATATGACATATCTATATATGTCATCTAGAAAGTTCAAATTAACATCATTTCAGGCATAATTTGGTTATATTTACTAAAAGCGTTCACATTTTTTTAATCCTTTGAATCTGTAGGTCCTTAATGGATCGTGTAGGGCTGCTAACTACCAGGTCAGGAGTTCAAAACCACTAACCAATCTGTGGAAGAGAGATCAGGCTTTATCTACTCTTATAAAGACTGACAGTCTCCGTGTTCAGAGGTTCAGCGATAAAACAGGATCTTATATTTGTATGAGAGGGGGCTCCAAAGTGTTTGTGGGAAAATGGAATTAAAGATAATGGCATTTTCCCATGGACTTTTTGAAGCCCCCTCGTACGGACCAGGTATTGGATCCATCGACTGAAGAAATGGGAGAATGGCCCCTCCCAGGGGCAGATGGCTCTTTCATAAGCATTGTGTTGACCCTCCACTCTCAGAAACATCCACCTCCGTCTTCCAATTGCTGGTTTTAGTGGGCAGAAAAGAAACAAGTCATACCTGGTCCAGAAGTGTTTTCTTCACTTATTAAAATGTGAGGCTGGAGGCAAGTCCCGTTGTTCCCTGCATCGGAATGCTGCCCTGGACCACGCATCGCTGAGCTGCGGGTACCCTGAGGAGTCACTCGCCGGGGTCCCGCTGGGAGACCAGGGTTGTGTAACCCTGTGCTCTTCTTGTCTTGCGTACAGTGACTTCTGCGCCTCCTTGTCATCATCGGTGCTGGGGCATGTGGTGCTTTACTAATGACAGCATGCTGGAGGTCTTGGGATGTAGGACCTGGGGGTCGGCTGACTTCTCTCGGATGTTCTTTGTGATGGCTGTCACTGTCTACTGTCCGGGGATGGCACCTTTTGTTCTGCAGCCGAGTTAGGCCTGTGGCACAGTCACATGTATTAATTATGTGTTCCTAGAATCTCAGGCACCAGGAATATGAAAATGTGGCTATTTTCCTTTATTGGACTAACATATCCTTCCATCAACAAAAGCTTGTTTGCCGTTTGTTACAATGTCAGATAATTTTTTAAGATGACCATTCCTTGAAACACTCCCAAACTTTAGAAACCAGAATAAGAAAGCAAAAGAATCAACAGGTCTCAAATTTTCATCTCAACAGATCTTTTCCCAGGCTGTAAAGAGGAATGTAGATGTGGTGGTAGATGGGGCTTGCATATAATGGCCCTGAATCTAAGGGGAGAACGAATAGAAGGAAACATTGTTGTGAAATATATGTATTCATTCCACCCACCCGGCTACAAAATAATATCCATTAAAAAAATCAAACACCCTGTTTCTCAGCGGTTTAGTTCCTACTTACCAGTAAGATCTGGCCCGTGGTGACTCCAAAAGTTACAGCTAAGGACCTGGGAGAATTTGTTGTCTGACTTGTCCCTGTGTGCTCATTCTGTTTTATGTTTGCTTATTAGTTTGAAATTACATGCGCAATTTTTATTATTTTAAGGCACTCAACCAGAATGCTGAACTAAGGAGTCGGTTGAGCAGAATACATTCAGAATCCATTATTTGTGAGCAGGTTGTCAGTGTAAATATTATCCCCAGCCCTGATGAGGTAAGATTCCTTTTCAATAGATGTTGACCACTTGCTTTATAGTCTTTACATTTACTGCACATTTTAATTATTTTTATACAGTTATTGCTGTGCTGATAAAGTTCCTTCCATAAATATTTGTGTTGCAGACAGCGCAGTATTCTTTGGAGGGAAGAACATTCATGAACTTGACATCATTAACAACTCTTGGTGATCAATGTTCTGTTTTTGTTTGGAGGTTTTTTAAAAAAATTCCTGTGTTCATATAATGAGTTTTTAGTTAATCTTTCTATACCAGCTGGTGAATTTTCTGTGTCCGTCTCTCTGCATTTATTTCAAATGTTCATGCTCACTAAATGACCAAAGAGATGTTGAAGCTATCATTCTTACCCAAATAAAAATCTCCCTAAAGTTTCTTTTGAAAGCTGTGTTTAAAAAGAGAAGACCCGGGCTGAGCCTTGGTGGTGTAAGTAGTTGAGTGTAGGACTGCGGCCCGCGCGCTTGGCGGTTCAAATCCAGCAGTGGCTCTCAGGAGCAGCGCTGGGTAGCTCCCACAACCACCAGAGGGCAGTGATTGCCCCCCCCCAAAAAAAAAAAGAGAAGGCCCTTGGCCTCGTTAAGATAATCCTACTGTTGCTACTCCAACTCGTGCTGATCACTCATAGCTCAGCCGTGTTGAGGGAGAGTGCTGGGGCCTGGACTCGAGATTTTGCATGCATTATCTCATTCCATACTCTCAGTGACCCTCTGAGGTAGGTGCTATGATGATTCTATTTCTTCAGATTGAGAAAATGGTAATGAGATAGGAAGAGTTTTCAGTGCTTGCATTCGATTGAAGTGTGGTCATTTATTGAACTCTAGTTTTGTTTTTTTTTTTCTGTGAAGCTACACGTTTCCATAGGAATATTAGAACTTCATAGAGAGTAAAACATGTAGGAGAGAGTTTATCTAATAGTAAGACCCAATTTGCAACAACAAGAAATCTACAGGTATAAGGGTTCTGCCCTTAAGAAATACCATCCCATGACAGCTTCTCTTTAACTGAAGTTAAAGTCCATTTTTCACCTCTGTGGATGCTGTGATATATGCCACGACATTATGCCCATAATCATTACAAGTAGTTCTAAAGTCTTGTCATTTAGATTTTATATGCATAAAAATTCTTAGTTGGAATTCCTTCTTCAACTGGTAACACTCAGAAGAATATACGAAGAGGCTTCAAACATCCATGGAAAGAGCCCATTACTTTGTTTGTTTGCGTTGTAAATTGAGGCGAGAGGGGTGCATCGACTCTAAATTCAACAGTTTAAACCGCTCATTTATTTCTCCCTCTGTTCTCCTTCTTGTGGTCCCCTGGCCTACCTTTCACCCAAATGAACACCTATCCACCCTCTGGTCCATGGCTTCGTCTTCCCACCCTGGTCCTCCAAAGTCTATTCCCATTGGTTTGCAAGTCTTTGTCTTGCTTTTCATCTGTATCATCGTGGTCCCCTTCAATATTTGTCCTTTGGTGATTAACTTCACTCAACATAACGAGCTCCAGTCCGTCCATGTCACGAGGTGCTTCGTGGTTTCATCACTGTGCTTAGCAATGCATGGTGCTCGACTGTGTGGATGTATCCAAGTTTTTTCATCTAACGGACATTTGGCCTATGTCCAACTTCTTCCAGCTGTGAAGAGTGCTACATGGAAACACATATGTCTCTTCTTTGGGCTATGTGCCAAGCAGAGGCATTGCCAGCTGTTTGAAGTAGCACCGTATCACTTTCCACAATAGTTGTACATATGTTATTTCACTTTTTCCATGATCTTTTTTAAAAATAATTTTATTGGGGGTACATGCAACTCTTATCACAATCCATGCATTCCTTGGGTCAAGCACATGTGTACATTTGTTGCCCTCTTCATTCTCACAACATTTTCTTTCTACTTGAGCCCGAGGTATCAGCTCCTCATTTTTCCCTCCCTCCCAGCACCCCTCCCTCACTAACCCTTGATAATTGATAAATTATTATTATTATTTTGTCATGTCTTGCACTGTCCAACGACTCACTTCAGCCACTTTTCTGTTGTCTATACCCTAGGGGTGGGAAGTGGAGGGAGGAGGTTATCCATGACCTTTCAAAGCCCCTTTTAAATATTATAGGCCAGGTACTTGGGTTTTTTTTCTTCTTGAAATTAAAATAGATACCTTGAAAATGATATTTTCCCTTTATTGAATAAAAATAAAATTTGACATGAAGATCAATACTCGGGTCATATGTATCATGGTTTAAAATTCCTGATCAAATTAGATAATGACTTTTATGTATTCTATTTCAAAACTTAGCCTTTAAGAATTTTTTTTAGCACATCTCGAGAAGTTTCTACAGGTACTTCTTGAGGCATAGTCTACTAGCTAGAATATTAGTAGTAATGACAGACCGAAGAATAAGGTAACAAACTTACCTCCACAATCAATAAGGAGGATTGCTGGAGACTCAGCCTGTCAACCTCCACTTTGCATCAGTAGAACGTAGATAGAAAAGCAAGTCACAGAACCTGTGCCTTCCAACACTACCTGTGGATCCATTAGGCGCGCTGAAAGGAGACTCTGTGGATGTCAGTCCTGAGCTGCCCGAGACCATGTCTTGCACTCACCATGCGTGTAATGCAGTGTGCAGGTCTGTAGATACATGATGTCATGCTGCAGATGCGGAGCGAGTCGAACAGGAAAACGATCAAACTGGGTATGTTGCTCTTCCTTAGGCTGGTGAGCAAATCCATGTTAGCCTCCCCCTGTCACAACAAGTCGCCAATGAGAGCCGCCTCTCCATGTCAGAGTCCGTGTCGGAGTTCTTCGATGCCCAGGAAGTGCTCCTCTCTGCAAGCTCCTCTGAGAACGAAGTAAGTCAAGTGCTGTCATGCCACCACGGCCCCAACTGACGGGGCCCTGAAGTTTGCTTGGAAGAGAGCGTGGCTGGGTTTGTTGCTTGGTTGGTTTCCTTTTTTCCATACCCCAATTTTAACAAACCCACACGCTTGAAAATGATCTTGGTGCCCATTTACTGGACATTAAACAGTCTGGGTACTGCCTTGTGACTCTTTAATAAAAGGGAAGTGTCAGGCATTTATTGGGGCTTTCGTCTATGACCTATGTTTCTGGGTAATTAAATTGTTCGTCGCAGAGTTCTTTCTGGAAAAAGACTATCTGCTACAGGTAGAAAGAATTAGAATGTCCTCATAGAGATCTCCCAATACATTTCACTTAGAGAAAGCTCAGTTCCTTAAAAGAGAAATCATTGCTTCCACAATAATGTACATGCATTGCTTCTGCTCTTAAGCTTGCTTCTGCAGTACTACATGCCTTGTGGTATTTTTAAAAAATGAGCTCTGTGAATCCCTCAAACAAGCCAGGGAGGAGCTACTCGAAGACTAAGGAAACTTTTTGGCTATTGCTCTATCAGAGCTCATAGTAGAACCTCCAGGGTCCACTGCAAGCACGCCAACTCCGTTCTTACCCTGACCTCTCCCCTGCATTTGAACAGGACATCCCCACCCAACCCCACTTACCTATGTAGCGAGGCTTCAAAGACAGGTGTCAGGGAAAACCTATATGAGATGGAAATGGGAGAATGGCCACATCAGATCATAAATTGGAGGATGTCTACCTCATTACACACCTGCCCAATCAGAGAGGTCTACGGTCCAGCCAACAACAAACAGTATGAATCACGCTCAGCTCACACCCATGCATGCATTACTGCAGGGAGACAGGACATACCTTCCTGTGGTCATCAATGAGACATGTCCGCTAAGGAGACAGTTGATGCATGAGGTGCAGGTGTGTTTTTAAGTGTTTCATTATCTGAGCTTCAAGACCAACCGAGACTCCTGAGCCCTTTTACTGTCTTCCCTGCTCTAGGCTTCGGATGATGAGTCTTATATCAGCGATGTGAGTGATAACATATCCGAAGACAACACGAGTGTCGCAGACAACATTTCTCGGCAAAGTATGCATGGTTTGAACTTCCACGCGGCTCTCCCTGCTCACTACATTCCAGCTCTGGTGACTTCCTGATGATGGTTCCATCCCCTCCCAAACGGTTCTTTTGGCAGTTGATTGCTTGATAGATTTCACATCCGTAAAACCTGTGGCAGCAGATGACTGGAAAATATGCAGGGAGGTGGTGTAGAGCAAAGCCTTTCATGTCATGTTCACACCAAACGTTTTGATCCTTTTAAAATAAATTTGCTTGTGATCTTTTCTTTAAGAATACTCAAAAATCTTGTTTGAAAACTCTACACTGGGGCTGAACCCCGGTGGCGAAAGTGGTTGAGTGCGGGTCTGTGGCCCACAGCCTTGGCGGTTCAAATCCAGCGGAGGCTCTCAGGAGTGGCACTGGGTGGCTCCCACGGCCACCAGAGGCAGTGAGGCTCACAAAAAAAAAAAATCTACACTGGTAGTTGTACATTGGTATTCAAAATTTCGATTGTGTGCTAGATGGGTTAGAGAGTTCAGACCAATCATTTTTTGTTTTCAATAAATTAAACAGTGAAGCTAACCTCCCAAAAGCTTGTCCTTTTTTTATTTTCCTGGTCCCTCTCTTTTTACATCCTCCCTTCTCCACTGTAGTAAAGAAACCAGTAATGATGGCAGTTTTCAGACCAAGAGAAATAGGCTTTGATGGTTACCAGTAGTGGGAGAAGAGGGGAGGAAAGGAGAAGCAATAGGCTAAGAGGGTGGACAGACAGCTGTTAACATGGGGGAAGGAAGATAACATAACAGAGTCGAGTCAAAGATTACCTTTATTCTTGGGAGAAGTCTGATGAAAGCTTCAGAAATGTACTCCATTGCAGGAGCTGTTTCCCTCTGATTTCATGAAATGGGAAAAGCAAATTCTCTTACACTGTGGTTCTCTTCTAGTTCTCAATGGGGAGCTGACAGGCGGTGCTTTCCGAAATGGGCGCCGAACGTGCCTCCCCGCGCCCTGCCCTGACACCAGTAACATCAACCTGTGGAATATCTTGAGGAACAACATCGGTAAAGACCTGTCTAAAGTCTCCATGCCAGTGGAGCTCAATGAGCCCCTCAACACGCTGCAGCATCTCTGCGAGGAAATTGAGTACAGTGAGCTCCTGGACAAGGCCTCGGAAACCGACGACCCCTACGAGCGCATGGTAATATGCTGGGGGCCACTACGCAGAGCCCTCAGGACTTGGTCAGGCCTAGACCACGACTAAGCCAGACTGCATTAGGATGATATACCTGGGGACTTCCAAAATTTCCTGGGAACGTTGTCTTATCTTTTAATTCCATGTTTCCTTAAACTTTTTGAAGTGCTTCCAACACAAGAACATTAGGAGATGTGGTTTTTACATAACGTTCTAACTACACAGGTAAAAGGGTTTGTTTGTACAGATTACTCAGAAGCAAAAAGCTCCTTGCGCTCTTGTGATCTGTCTCTGGCCTCGAGGGTAGTAAAGCTTGCATGCCTAGCCTCCCTGTGGGAACCTTGGGTGGAAGAAATGGTTAATATGATCAGCTGATAATTAAAGCTCAGGTTTGAATTGATGTAGGGATTGATATAAGAGCTTTAAGTGCCCCCCAATAAAATGATCTGTAAAACAAAAAAAGAAAGAAAAGTTCAGAGTTTGAGTGTACCCAAAGGAACCCTAGAAGAAAGTTCTAGCAATCTGCATTTTTAAAATCAGCCATTGAAAACCATATAAGGCACAGTTCCACTCTGAGACCCATGGTGTCGCATGAGTCCAAGTTGAATCTCTGAGACTGGTTAACTTCACTATTTCAGTTTTTCCTAAAGGTCAAGATAACCTCTTTGTTCAGCAGCATTGACTTAAGAAAGAATTTCCTGTTTATGCTTGGGCCAGGCTCTGTTCTCAATGACTATGGGAAACTTTACCTGGCTCTTGAAAATCTCCAACACCTGAAAATCATCTGTCCTCCACATGTCATTGTGATGGTAGGAACGATGTAGTCTGTTCACCAAATTTTAGAAATTTGAACTCTCAGATATTCTTTGTATTAGTTTTCTAGGACTACCGTAACAAGTTGTGTTAGTCCAGGTAAACTAGAGAAACACATCCATAGTCTCGCATATGGATATAAGGAAAAGGTTTATATAAAAGAGGAATGGGACATTGAGAAAGCTTCCCAGCCCAGTCCAGTTCACAGTCATAAGTCTGATAATAATCCATATGCCCGACATCAGTCTATAAAGCCTCCTTCCAACTCACGAAGTCATAGGCCAGTGGGTACAGAGTCCCGGCACCAGCAGGGGTCTCCCCAGGGTTCCTCGTTTCCAGGGCTCAGGGTCCTTCAACAGCATTCAGTGGTGGTAGAAGCAACTCAGCGCTGTCAGGGGTCTCCACATGGATTCTCCAGCTTCAGAGGTCTGATCCCATCAGGGTAAGGT
The DNA here is from genome assembly GCA_004026705.1 of Nesogale talazaci. Lineage (NCBI taxonomy): Eukaryota > Metazoa > Chordata > Mammalia > Afrosoricida > Tenrecidae > Nesogale > Nesogale talazaci. The sequence continues at coordinate 7,592 of PVJH01036786.1, read as the reverse complement.
TGTGTGACTTCTCTTCCAGCTTCTCCAGCTCCTTGGATGCTGCCATCTTGTCTGTAATTTCTTGTCTCTGAGACTAACTCCCAACAACTGGGGTGATGGCTTCTTATCTCCATGAGGGAAATCTCACGAGACTTTCCAAAAGTCTCAGGAGAAATCCATGCCCACACGGAGACCTCATTGGCTACTCAATGGCTATCTCCAGATTAACAGGCCAGACTCCACCACTACATCTCAATCATGAAATTAACATAAGCACATGACCACCACACAAGTTAAAACAGACAAAAATTAATTCTCCCAATGTTCAGTAGACCAGAAACCTGAAATCATGAAGCTGTTAAGATTGATTCATCTGTAAGTTCCTACTTAGACATTTTCCGAGCTTTTCTACTAGCCAAGGGTGCTTTCTGGCAATCCTTGGCCTTATTTGGCTTCTGGACATATTGCTGCAGTATCTGCTTGTACCTCTACCTTATCTTCTAGCCTCTGTTTCTGTGTCTGTCTATGTCTCTGTGCCCAAGCCTCCCTCTTTTTTAGGGAAGTCAGCCATTGGATTAGGGCCAGCTCTGTTTCCAAATAAGGTTGCATTCTTATACACCAGGGGTTTGAACTTGAAAATATCCTTTTGCTGGACAAGATTCAACCCACAACTCATGATTATGAAATTTGAGTGGGCGTATTAATTGTCTTCTATTCCCTCTGTGGAAACTCATTTTAAGTTACTCCCCCCACCCCAACTTCAAGAATAATCTGTAAATAATGGAAAACACCAGTGCCATCAAATCTGCATTCATGGGCCTACAGCATGTCAAATCAGTAATGAGGAAGAAACAAATCCAGAAGTAACTCAAAATAAGAAGGAAAAGATACAGATATTTTATTAATAATTTGAACATGGAGTATAAATCTAGGAAAATTACAATGAAATGGAATGCCTAAAGAGCAAAATGGTCTGTCATTGGCCATTTTGAATCAGGCAATATATTGTCACATTCAAAATGGTCACATTCATAATCATATGATCACATATATAATCGAAAAGAACAGTTAAAGATCTATCCTGAAATTTAGCTTCATAAAAGGAGACTACACCTGCACTTATAAAGAAGACCAACCAGTTAATAGAACTATTGTTCAGTACATGTAACTAACACAAATGCCAAAGATAAAGAAAATAAAGACCCTACAATGAATTTGATTATGTGTGCAACAGAGGTGTATTGGTAGTTACTGATGGTGCGATGTAAAAGTTGTAAACAGGGCTGAGCCCCGGTGGCGTAGTGGTTGTGCGCGGGACTGCGGCCCACTGGGATGGAGGTTCAATTCCAGCTCCACGGAGCAAAGGCTGGGCCTCCTACTCCCACCACCTGAGGGCAGTGATGCCTCCCCCCACCAAAAAAAAAAAAGTTGTAAACAAAGAAGAAGGATCGATAGCTGGAAAATATGGCCTTGATGGCAGAAGTGACACCAGAGGTCACATTTTGCATGTGGCAGTATTTTATACGACCAATGACATATTCACAGCAATATGATCTTCCAACAATATAAATGGCAACTATGCATATGCGTCTCACCAGAGGGAATGCACAGGAATCAAATGTACTGTGTTTGTGAAAAGAGAGGATGAAAAAACTCAGTATTAGCCATCAGAAAAAGTCGGGTAGAACAGACTATGAATTGCTCATATTGCAAGTTCATGTTCAATTAAAGAGTTTGAAGAGCCAAAATCCAACCTGGAGAGAACAGATTTGACACATTGAACACTAATGACCAGACACATTATGGGATCGCATCAAAGAGCTCATACATAAAGAAAGCAAGTTTGTTAAAAAGACAGGAGAGAAAGAAAATGCCCAAATGGATTTCAGAATAGACTCTGAAACTTGCTCTGGGAGGTGGAAAGGCAAGAGTGAAAGAAAGAAAGAAAGAAATGATGGAGTAAGAAAGCTGAATTCAAGGTGGCTTGAGAAGATAAAGTAGTATAATGAAATGTAGAAAGTGAGAGGAGTATACTTGGTGTTTTTCAAGCTAAAAGAACGAAAGAAATTACTCGGTCATCGAGTTGCAATATTATACTGCATCATACAGGTGAGAAACTGAGGGGTGCAGGAAGCATCAGGGGGAAATGGAAGAAATCCCCCATCAGTGATACCAAAAAGAATTGATGGGTAGCCATTCACTTCAAGAGGTACCATAAGAAGGAAGCAGATCAAACTGCACTGAAAAAAGACATCTCCAGGGATTAATTGAATACCAGTTAAGATGGTTCAACAAATGGATTCCGCACTTCAAATGCTCACTGATCTATGCCAGAAAATTTGAAATACAGCTACCTAACCAACCACGAGATCCATATCTGTGTCAATTGCAGAGAAAGATGATTCAGCAGAATGTGAAAATGATTGATCGATATGATTAACATAACCAACCCCCCAAAAGCAAACACACTGCTTGCAAGTCAATGCCGATTCATCACAAGACACATAAGTAAAATTTTGCTCAAAATAATTAAAAAGTGGTGGCAGCAGGGAATTACCAGAAATTCAGGCTAGGTTCAGAAAAAGATGTAGCAGCTGAGCCCTGGTGGTGTAGTGGTTGAGTGCAGGACTGCAGCCCACAGGGTTGATGGTTCAAACCCAGCAGCAGCTTTCCAGGAGCAAGGCTGGGCCTCCCACGACCACCAGGGCAGTGATGCCACACACAAAAAGAAAAAGATAGAGCATGGTGTTTCTCATTGTTGAAGTCAGGTGATCTTGACTGGCAGCAGAGAAAACACATACATACCTTTGTCTTATTGACTATGCAGAGATAGGAAGTCTCTGGATCAGAACAAACTGGGGATAGCATTGCAAATGAAAACCTGTACAGAGACCAAGAGACAGTCCATTGAGCAGAACCAGGAAACGCTGCCTGGGTTAAAAGTGGGAAAGATGTGCGTCACGGTTGCATGCCTTGACCATATTACTCTGAGTGCTGGACAAAGTTCCGAGAAACTGGACTCTTCGAAGGAAAACATGGCAACAAGATTGGGGGGAGCCTTACTAGAAACCCATGGTCTAGAGATGACACACCTTGCTTGCTGAAACCAAGGTGGACTTGACACCTGTGCTGATGGGTGTCCAATCAGCAGTCTTCAGAGCCTTGTACTGTCAGAAGAATGAACGCATGAACTTCCAGGATGTTCCTTGGAAACAAAGATGGTGTCACACACTTAGGACAGGTTTTCAGGAAGGGTCCTAACCCTGACGGGCCTCATGCTAGGTCAACCCCCAAGCCGAGCCTCAACCACTGGAATGGGTACACTGGCTGTACCAAGGGACCTCCATGGTCATCAAGTGCGAGGCTCATCCAGCACTGGGCAGGGTTTCCTTCTGCTGCCCGCAGCCTTGCTGTGGGTCGGAACCGACTCGATGGCACTCACAACAACAACAACATGTTATTTTCCTTTCTTACATGTTTTAACAGGTTCTTCTTGCTGCATTTGCAGTTTCGGGATATTGCTCCACCTATTTCAGAGCAGGAAGTAAGCCATTCAACCCTGTCCTTGGAGAGACTTATGAATGCATCCGAGAAGACAAGGGATTCCGATTTTTCTCAGAACAAGTAAGTCCCTCCCATTCGAGCCTAGGAGAGAACCCTCGGTTCAGGATGGCTTATGTCATTGAACAGAAAGCTCATTTAGCTAACCTGCCTAGATATTTATAAATTTTCTCTGGTTAAGCATGGAATCATAACGGCTTACCAATGCACTTATAGTTTTGGAGAATAATCCATTAATATAGATGAATGAAGTGATTAATTTTACTTCAGGGTTAGCCAATGCATGGTATAAAAACTGTTGTGTGTGTTAGTTTTCATACTGATTTCTATAACCTGACTTTTTGTTTGCAATTGCCAGGTTAGCCATCATCCACCCATTTCTGCCTGTCACTGTGAATCAAAGAATTTTGTGTTTTGGCAAGGTTTGTATTTCAGTTATAATTTAAAAATCAACGCCATGTGCCTATGAAAAAGTTTCTAATTTCCCAAGGTAATTCTATTTGCTGATTTATACATTGCTTGCCTTAAATATGTCACTAGGAGCCCTGGTCATGTTGTGGATCAGGCATTAGTTAGGCTGCCATTCTCAAGGTGGGTGGTTCAAATCTACCAGCCACTTTTCAGGACAAAGATGAGGTTTTCTGTTCCCATAAAAAAATGTACCGCACAGGTTCCCAAACTCATGGGGCCTGCAACCCCCTTTTTAATGTTTGTACTCTAGCCCATACGTCATCCAGAGCAGGGTGTGGGTATCTGCCTTTGCAGCCCCGTTGGCTCATGCCAGCATCCCCCAGGGGGCAGAATAGCTCCCTGACTTAATGCCTTGGAAATCCTGTGGAGCAATTCTGCTGTGTACTAAGGGGTTGTTGTGAGTTGAAATGATCTCAGTAGTGTAAGTTTGTTTTGTTTTGTTTTTATCGTTCTTCTAAGGGGCACAACCTTGGGACAGCAATGGTCCATGCCGGTATGGCCAGCTCAAGGCTATCACTTTACCTCATAGTGCTTCATTACCTATATACAGACCTTGGAGGTTCTACAGGTTGCCTTCCTGCTTCCTTGCTTGTGCAGAGACAACATGGAGCTGTGATCTTCCAGGTTCACAGAAACCACCAGCCGCTCCTTAGAACAAGGGTAGGGCTTTCTGCTGCAGACAGTTACCGTCTGGGAAATTCACAGAGCAGCCCTACCCTGTCCCAGAGAGTCAGCATTGCTTTTTCCTTTTTTTAATCTGTCACAGTCCATTTGGATTTATAAACATGCAGCAGTTTCTGCCTTTTAATAGTTGGGGCTCAGAAATTTGGATGAAAGCCTCCCTTCACTAAATATAAATAAAGTCTCCACAGTTTGAATGACTTGTCATAGCTCACTGAGTGACTCTTCAACTCTGCATTTCCTCAAACTGAAAACACACACTCAAAGTGGGAGAGCATCATAACTATATCTTATTGAAAAAATAAGAATGTATACCCACTCCTTGCTTTTACTGACCTGACTAGGTTTCAAAGACCAGTCATTATGCGAAAATGGAGAAGGACCACAAAGTGGAGGGGGACTACATGCTTAAAGTACATTATTGTATAACTACCAAACCACTGGGTTTTGTGGCCCAGCAAAGTGGACACGTTACCTTAACCATCACAGCCAGTGTAGCTCTTCCTTGTACTTCAGCAACTACACTTCAAAATTTATAACTACTAGACATGTTATTAATACACAGAATAGAATTTTTTTACTATTGTCATAATTTCAGAAGGTCAGGTAACAAGATAGTAAGTGAAAAGTAGGTATGAATCATTTCTTGGTTCTGACAAAGATTTGGAAATTTTATGGAGACGGCATTAAGTCTCTTCATTTCATCAAAATGGAATCAAGCAGCTGTTCTGAATTCCCAGGTTAATCTGATAGTAAAACCTAAAATAGTAATAGTAAAACCTAATAGTAAAACCTAAAATCATCATGTAAGATAAAGTGTTTGATCCTGATCATATCTCAACAACCAGTGTAGGAATGTGTTTATTAATCACACTTTCTCATAAATTTCATATATTTATTTAGTTATTGATTTTCTGTTCTCTCAAATCATATAGCTCTTCCAAAATGATACCATCATACTACAACTATTTTTACTATACACCTGGTATTTGATAGGGGTAGCAACTATTTCTGTCTGTTGGTGAAAATTTCTAAGATTATACATTTCTTTCTGGGTATGAGAACACAACACTATCTATGCATACATGTATACATGAGTATGCTCACACACACACACACACACACAGGCTTTTCTCCATTGTATTAATTCGGAGCATGGATTATGGAGAAAAGTATGTATTCATGTGTTCTCCTTCACAGTTAATCTTTCCATCTTAGGTGATCTTTAGTCTTGCCATTTGAACATAGCTAAAACAATACAGAACCCATTCTGATAGCATTAAATGCCTTGTGAAAGGAAATACAAAGGTTGATCTATGAAACAAATTGTTACATATGGAGTATTGGTTTTTGTCCTCTGCCTATGTTGTTTAGATATCCGATGGAAAAACAAGTTCTGGGGGAAATCCATGGAAATCCTGCCTGTGGGAACACTGAATGTCATGCTTCCAAAGTAGGTGTCGCTCATCTTCCTTTCGATTTCGTACCTGCCTCTCTCCATCAGAAATGAGCATTTCAGATCCTCACCTTCATTTCTCTATGCGCCCAAACCTTCCATTCACTTGGCCCACGTTCTGAGGGTGGATGTCAAGAGTCAGCTGTCTCTGAGTCGTCACAGCCTCACTTCCAAGTCACCAGGGGGTGGCCACCAGGTCCTGGTACTGTGGGCAATTGGCTCCCTGCCGGTCGTTTCTTTTCTATGCCATTTATAATTTCCACTTTGAGTTCATCTTAAATTCAGGGACATATTTATTTGTTTGTTTGTTTATGCTCAGGAGAAAAAGTGGGATTCTTTTTTGACTTCCTTGTGTTTGTAGGGAATGTGGCCTATGAATGTCTTAAAATAATTTTTTTTAATTAAGTCTTTTTTAATTATTATTTTAAGGCCAAGAGCTTGATTTTATTTGATTGGGGGGGCTTTTTTGTTAGGTTGATTGGCTGAGAAGTTTGTTTGGGGTTTTTGTTTGACTCTTTCTTGTGAATTGGGTGAAAGTTTACAGCACAAGTCAGTTTTCCACTCAACAAGTCATCCATAGTGTAGTCCGTTTCATAGATTGCCATCCCACCAATGTATGATCACATATCCCCTTCCTTCCGTGCTTCTTATTTCCACTCCTCCTCCTTTCCAAACCCTGCTGGATTTTGTTCTTATATAAATGCAGCCTTTTGAGCTCAGATGGGTAGTTAGTGTGAGGGCTGCGCACCTCACGAGTGTCATTGCCCTCTCTAGTGTTAGGCTGAAAATTGAGCTATAGGAGTGAGTTCATTTCTAGACCTAGAGGATGATGAAGGGCCGCCCATACTCGCCAGGTTTTCACCTGTCCACATTCCACAGGTGAGACTCGTCTTTTCTTTCTTATGATTTGGAGTTTTGCACCACACTTTCCTCCCACTAATGTGATTTCCTTCCCATGTGATCCCTTTCAGAGCAGTAGGTAGTGGTAGCTAGACACCATCTGGCTCTTCTGGTCTCAGGATCGTGGAAGCGGATGTTCGTGCGGTTCATAGTCTCTTAGACTAATTGTTTTCATGACTGTTCCATTTTCATAACTCTTCTTGCCTCTCAACAAGGAGAGATCAATAGTTGTTTCTTAAATGGCCACTCACAACTTTCGAAGGCCCCAGTCACTCACGATTCAAAGTTTGTTTTTGTCTACTTCAGTTTTAGGGCTTGTAGCTGGGTTGGTGGAGGCAGGGGAGGGGAGGGAAGTAGCTCCAGGACACAAAATAAACTCGAAATATTGTCAAATTTGGTAAAAAAGAAAGGTTTCCCACATGCATATAGTGTTTGTATCAGACCAATTCTGATTTTATAAGGACACCAAGCATCTCATTTTATTTGAAAAGAAGTATAATGTGAAAACCTCCACAAGGTTTGAAGCTGCCTTATCCCACTGCCT
>PVJH01036785.1:0-18480 GCA_004026705.1 Nesogale talazaci | reverse complement strand
CCCTCCGGGCAGGGTTATAGAATAATCATCGCACTGGTCACTTTCTGGATTCTTTGTTTCAGCCAAACCCGGGCAACAGCAAATGACTCCTAAGACAGGGTCCTAAGGTCAAAAAACGTCTGCGCCCCAGCCATACGCCTAGGCCCATCAGTGGATGGCCAGCGGTGATGTCTTTATGTCTTCTTGGCAGTAGGCTGCCAGTGGGGACCTGGCCTACTCTCGCCCTTGTTAGTACGCATGTGTTCCTGAGTGGCGTCAACATTCACGTGACTCTTTATAATTTCCAAAGTCTTAAAAGTGATCTCTTTTGATGTCTTCGTAGACTAAGCCCAGATCAGCTTCGTCATCTCTCTGGCCTGAGATCATGGGTGAGCCGGCCGTGCTTGGATTTGTCAGCCATACAATGATTCTTGTGGCCTAAACATTCCCCCGCCTCCACCCCTTCTGTCATTGATAAAAAGCATGGCTGAGAAAGGACCACATGTGAGGGGCTTTCAGAAATGATGAGAAGAAATGAGACCACTGACAGTTTCTGATTCCTGTGAAGGGGTGTGGGGTAGCCATCACCAAGGGGCAGGACAGTAAATTCTGGACCGTGTGTCAACATGCCACCATTCAAAAGGCCATCCTGATGGTCAAAATAAAAAGCCGGTTCCTCTTCAGTAAGACGTTGCCCAAGAACATGTGCCGCATCCCCCACGATCACGAGGCCGTGGACTTGACTGAGCCTTCCCCAGAAGCACCAACGGAGGTCCTTACTCAATGGTGGCAGGCTTGCTGTACAAAGAGGGCTTCCAAAAGCTGGCGGGGAAAATGGTATCGTCTTCTCATTCCATTTCCCCACACACTTCCTGAAGCTCCTGTCTGTTTTTCTCCCTGACTCGGGCATGGTAAACAGCCTTACAATGCGGGGCAGTCACAACCGGCAGGACAGGGACAACTTTCCTTCCGGGGCCCTGTCACCGGGCAGCTGACGGAGGGCTGGGAAATTAAAGGACAAGGAAGACCTTCCTTTCTTGCAAGAACAAGCCGGTAGCAAGTGGAGTGCTAAACGACCGTGGCCCCCATAAGTGGGAGGGCATTCATCTGTGCCAGGGTCTAGCAGGTGAGGCTAATGAGGAGGCTCACCTGATTACGTGCCGCCAGTGAGGGATGCCTTGAAATGCTACCCTGTGCTGACAAAATTCTCACACAATACAACAAAATGACTAAGACACAGCCATTGGCCCTCTTTTCCCACCATCAGAATTCAGTGAGACACGTGTCCCACGTACTGTTGATCAACATCCGTCATACCTAACACACTGTCGACCGTTCAGTGATTCACCAGGCATTTCATTGTTCAAAAAATTATACCAATAAAATCTTCCCAACAAAAATTTTGGTCAGCACAGGGCTCAGCATGCAGAGCTCAGTGTCATGAATTCACTGTGCTGCACAACCGTCCTTCACATCACCCTTGACATCCACCGAGCGTCACACCGTTGGATCAGCCGGTGACTGAGTCTGGTTTGACGTCCCTGCTTCCCGGAGTCCTGGAAGGTGAGAAGTTCCCAGTTTGCAATGGATTTGCTGTAAGTTCCGGGTTCGCTCCATTCTCCAGGCCTGCTCTTATTTCCTGCCCACGATTCTGGGTATCTGTTCCAGTTATCTCTTGCTGCATAACCACTCGCCCCAAAGCGAAGCGATAGGACACATGGACAGTCCCTTTCTTCTTTTCTTTGACAGTTCTGGGAGTTGGCTCAGTTAAGTGATTCCCTCTTGGGGAAATCGAGTTATCTCAAAGGGTTAGGGTTAGGGATAAAGATAGGGTTAGGGAAACAAAACAAAACAAAAACCAAACCAACAGAACGCACAAAGGCTTGCTCACTCCCACGTCTGGTGGTGGATGTTGGCTGCTCATGGGGATCTCGGCAATGGATGCAGGCCAGGACATCTGTACACGGCCTCTTTGTGTGGCCTGACTTTCCTCAGAGGTTAGGGACTGAGTTCAGTGAGCAAGGGCTGGGGCACAAGGTCCCGGATGAGCATTTGGTCTAGCCTTGCGATTCACACAACGTTCTTCCATCACGGTCTGTTGTCAAGGCAGTTAGAAAAGTCCACCCACAGGATAGGAACATCTATGAGATGGTAAGGGAACCCATGGCTTCTTGAGAGGATTGAGAGGACGGCCAGGGAAGTTTGGGGTGGTGATGGTGGTGGAAGGGGGAGCGAATCGCAATGAGTAAAGAAGGAAGAAAATGCTCTAGAACGGCTCGTCGTGATGATTGTACAACTCTATAATGTGATTGAACTCTTTTTTTTTTTTTTTTTTTTGCATCACTGCTCTCGGGTGGTGGGAGTAGGAGACCCAGCTCCACTGCTGGAAGTGAACCTCCGTCCCAGTGGGCCACAGTCCCGCGCACAACCACTACGCCACCGGGGCTCAGCCCGAACTCTTTTTTTTTTAAAATATAGATTTTATTGGGGGCTCTTACAGCATCCAATACATTGTTCATATTAAGCATATTTGTACACATGTTGCCACATTCATCTACATTATCTATTTGAACCCCTCCAGCATAAGCTCCTCTTCCCCTCTTTCCACTAGTTCTTTGTTTTTTAATTCCAACTCCCCATATTTCCCTTCCCTCTTCTCTTCCCCCATGAACTTCCAGTAATTTACAAATTGTTATTACCTCATATCTTACACTGTCTAATGTCTCATTTCACTCACCAGCCACCCCCCCGCCCCCGTTGTCCGCATCCCAGAGAGGAGTTCACATGCAGATCTGAGAAATTTGTTCCCTCTTTCTACTCCACCATCCCTCCACCCTCCCAGTGTCACCACTCCCCACTAGTCTTAAGGGATTATCTATCCTAAATTTCCATGTTTTTGACGCCAATGTGCATCCCCTGGTCTAGCCAGATCTGTCTGGCAGCATTGGGATAATGATAGTTGGAGGGAGGAAGCATGATATGAATTACATGTCAATAAAACTATGTAAAGTCCACTCAGGTACCCGAGGCATGAGAAACAGAGGGGAGTCTCGTGTCATATTATACCGAGAGCCTATGAGATGTTACCTGTGATTGTGGGCATGTTTGGAAAATTCAGTCGATGATAGTAGGTTGCGTCCCTCTAGCTTACAAAGTGCACCAATCCCTCCCTCAAGTCATATCCGCTTCCAGGGTCTCGTCCAGCGTCTGCACCAGGTGGGGAGGAGGCTTCCTGGGTATGGTTTTGTTAGGGCTCAGCTCGACTGCCTCTTACTTGTTTATGACAGAACTTGGTTCCGGTCTCCAGGATCTTTCATTTCTTCTTCCATAAGCAACCTGTGATGTTAGGCAAGTACATTTTTCAGCCTGGTTTTTGCCTGCAAATGTTTGTGGGGTCTATTTTCTGTTTATACTGATTCTGCTCCTTTCAGTTAAGCATATATAACTTTTTTTAAAGCTCATGTAATTCATGTGGATTAATTATAATCCATTCTATTAAATATAAGACACAGACAAATCTCTTTGCGATAAACCCGCCCTAGCGTGAACTCCATATCCTTAAGAGTATTAAAAGCCCTGTTGTTTCAAAGAGAGAGCTTGCCAGCAATGCCCTTAAGAGCTTTAGAAGGCTTTCTGCCTGTTGGAAAGATTGTCAAGTGGCTTTACCATTTTACCTTTGGCTTGATCTTTAGACTGTGTTTTCCCGAGATTTATTTCTTAATTTTGTTATTTGTAGTAGCTGAGCATGATGATCAGCTTTATTTTTTTTTTTTTTGAGCCCAGCAAGTTCTGGGTTGTTTATATGCAAAACTTAATCTTTAGTATCTGTTATCTCTTGCATTTCATCAGAGGCAGCTAAAGTCAGGTGACAGCTTCAATAGTTTGACTGTACATTTCCTTAGATCAATTGAGTTCATTAGGTGCATTCTCTATTTCCCATGTTACTCCAGGGATAAAATTCTACCACTTTAAGGGGGGGGGACCCCCCCAAATAAAAGTGAAAAAATCCAAAAAAAGCTCCACTGGGCAGAGTTTTTGTAGTATGCATTTTCCCCACTAGGTGAAAAATGAGCATTGAGCTACTCGCTCTGACTTAGTGCACCCAGTGATGTTGCCTGGGAAGTTTCTCTGGTCACAGTGAATTTTTTCGTAAAAGCAGTTTTCCGTAGGTGAAGAGACATTTCCTTACAGAAGGGTCTCGGGAAGGAAATGAGCCAGTCAGGGTGCAGTGTAGCAATGATGAAACACACAACTTTCCTCTAGTTTTTAAATGCTTCCTCTCTCCCCCTAGCATGATCCCAATTCTACCTTACAAATCTGGTTATAGACCAGAGAATGTACACTGGGACATATAGGAGCTGGAAACACAGGGAATCCTGGACAGATGAACCCTTCAGGACCAGTGGTGAGAGTGGCCATACCAGGAGGGTGGAGGGAAGGGGGGGTAGAAAGGGGGAACTGATTAAAAGGATCTACATAGAACCTCCTCCCTAGAGCACGGGCAACAGGGAAGACAGTGAAGGGAGACACTGGTCAGTGTATGATATGACATAATAATAATAATTTATAAATTATCAAGGGTTCATGAGGAAGGGGGAGCAGGGAGGGAGGGGAAAAGTGAGGAGCTGATACCAAGGGCTCAAGTAGAAAACAAATGTTTCGAGAATGAAGATGGCAACAAATGTACAAAAGTGTTTTGCATACAATGGATGTATGTATGGATTGTGATTAGAGTTGTATGAACTCCCAATAAAGTGATTTAAAAAAGAAGTGTTCTCTGGAAACTTTTTTTTTTAATAATTGTGATGGCTGATTTAAGAGAATAGCACGGACTGTGAAATTTTGTTTCCTGCTCTGGAAAAATGCCGCAGACACTGTTATGATGTGGATACAGCATACAAGGAGTTCTCTCGTTTCAAAAAAGGTGAAATGTCATTTGACGACAAACCTTGTTCTGTATGAAATTGCTGACTCAGTACATTTGGAGTCCATTCCACCAGGTCAGCCTGTTAATCAAACTTTCTATTTGGAGGTTCTGAAAAGATTAAGTAGCAGTGTCTGACAAAAAAGGTCTGATTTGTGGCAGGTGGGGAAATGGTTTTGGCTCCACAGCGATGCACCTGCTTACGCAACTATCTCACTGTGCCAGCTTTTGGTAAAAAACAGCATGCCTTTCTTGCCCCACGCACCTGACTCACCTAACCTCCCTCCATGCGATTCCTTTTTGTCTCTGCAAATGCAAATGAAGAGGGCCGTGAAAGGACAGTGATTTGACAACCCAGAAGGGGTGAAGAAAAAAACAAGGGAGGTGCTGTCAGCCATCCAAACAGATGAGTCTGAAAAACACTTCCAAGAATGGAATCACAGATTTGACAAATGTCCAAAGTGTTATGGAGAGTACTGTGAAGGTGATAAGGTTGCTTTATTAAAAAAAAAAAAAAAAAAAAAGAGTAAACGCATAACTTTGAAATAAACTTTTTTTTTAAAATGGGTACCCCTCGTATAACAAGGATCTCTTTTCTTTCAGTTTCCAAGAACATTTCCCTTACTTTCCTGTAAGTTCTCCCTGAAATACCCTCCTGAAAACGCTTCAGACTTCCATTGACACTCTCCTTGGGGTTCTTGAGGTCACTGTCAACCTGGGCCTGCTGACAGTGCCACATGCTCCAGGGTTTTGTTCAGCAGTACCTCACTCCGGGTGTCAAAGTCTCTTCCGATGAGTTTTCTCAAGAAATGACTCACCCCCCACTGGGAGGATGAAAGCATTAGCAGTCATTTCATCTACAATGGCTCTAGGGGATATCTGGCCTGGCTGGTTCTCGCTTGGAACTTTTCATGTAACTTTAGTCAGGCTGTAATTGGGATTGGAGTCATCCTGAAGGCTACTTTACACACATGCTTAGAGTGCAGGCTGGCTGCCAGCTGGACATCGACATGCAGTCTTTGTATTTGATTTTGACTTCTGTCTAGCCGAGTAGTGTGGGGTTCTCAGAGTGAGCATCCAACACGAACAAGGTCAAAGAAAGTGCACGGACTGTCTTTATGACTTAGCCTCGGAAGTCATAGAATTTGGTTTCTCTTGCACTCTCTTGGGTGAGGTTGTCACAAGAGTCCATGCTGATGCCAGGGGAACCGAACCTAGACTGCACCGCGACACCAGAGGACGGTCAGCATCAGATCATGCGAAGACGGCGTGGCTGGGACAGAATGAGGAAGCCACGTTTGAAAAATATCTGTCGCCATGTCCAAGATAACGTTTTAAGGACAGATGCCAGCCCGGTTACAAGGAAAGCCAAAGGAAGACATGATCTGGGGACCATGTCTGATGCCCTCTGACTTCCCCAGGGAGGGGAAGGATCAGATTCAAAACCCGCCCTGAGCTGACTCCTGGGAGGTAGGAGTGGGACACAGCGTCGCCCTCTTTCCTCCTTATCCTTTCTGACCCCAACCATCCCCTCTCACTGCACTGCCCAGCAATCAGCTCGCTACCATCCCTCTTTGCCATGGCCACGCAGAGCTCATGGACTCTGCTCAGGGCTGTCTGAGGGAGGCTAACCGGTTACGGTTCAGGATTAGAACTGCTCAGGAAACAGTTCTTTCTTCCAGCCAAGACAACCCTTTCTCAGACGTGCCTTTCTGTGTCCCTCTCTACGTCATTGGCCTCTCAGTCAGGCGGACAGTTGACTTCTGTCCGGCTCCTTCAGAGCTCTTTTAACCTTGATGATGAATCCCTGAAGGGCATGCAACTCTGCTCTCGGCCTGCAGACGCTCAGCTTTAGCTTCCGGGATGAACAAACCCAGCTCCCAAATGCAGCCCACCGCTCTGGCTCGCGGCTCTGTGGCCAGCACGTCTCTGTCACTTCTCTGGTGTCACACATTTCTGTGCCTGGATCAAGGAGGTTGAATGCATGGGGTGTCAGGTTCCCAAGAACAGGCTTCGCTCATGATCATTCAGTCAACTGTCTTATTGACATATAATTCACACACCATACAATTCAATTGCTCAGCTCTATTAGAAAGAGTTGCGCGCGGGACTGCGGCCCACTGGCATGGAGGTTCAATTCCAGCTCACAGGAGCAAAGGTTGGGTCTCCTCCTTCCACCACCAGAGGGCAGCGATGCCTAAAAAAAAAAAAAAAAGAAAGAGTTGCACAGTCACCACTGCCATTGGTTTTAGAATGCTTCCCTCATTCTCATGGTCGCAATTATGAACTTCCAACCCCAACCTTTCCTGCCACAACTCTACTAAGAAATTATTAATCTAGTTACTCTCTCTGTAGATTTACAGATCCTGGACTTTATATAAAGAACATCAAAAGACAAAAAACTCTCCCAAGAATTCCAAAATCACACACACACAAAAGACCTCAATCCAAAAGAAAGGAAAAAAGAATGAAAACTAGACCAAGTTGCAAATGGGTCAAAAGGGAAAACAAATGGTCAAACGTTCAATGTTAGCAGAACCATGTCTACCGTCCTCCACTGTCCAGTGTGCTCCCTCTGAGGACAAGACTGCTGTTGCTATCTCCCAGCCTGCCGGTCGGCAATCTCTTGAGCCCGAAGAGCCACTCCTGTCCCTCCTAGCAACTTTAAAAGCACCCAAGAGCCTTGCAGATGTTTTCCCAAACAAATGAAATCACCGTGATCTGAAATCTCAACGATGTAATCTTTGAGGGAACCGCCAGCCTCGTCTCTCTCCCGTGGCTTGAACCTGGGTTTTGTGGTGCGCAGCTCAGTGCCTCACCCTGAGCCCTGCCAAGGGTCTTCTTCACTCGAAGCACTCGCTGTTACTGCAAACTCTGTTTCAGCGCCTTCCAGACTCTTCAGGCATACTTCTAATTCATGAGAAGATGATTGGCCTTGGGCCACTTGGACAGAGGGATAATCTGCTCTCCTACATTTGGACTCTTGAATTTCATTTATAAAGGAGAACTTGAACTTTCATTTCGGAACGCCCCTTTGAGGTACAATTGGTTTCAGCTATGCTTTCATTATAGCACCGACAGCCTTGCATTTTACGAAAGATTACATTTTTTTGAGATTACGAAGTGACTCATCCTTCTTTTAAAATTCCCAAGTGCGTCAAAAATGAAAGCCTCCTTTTTATCTTCTCCACACCCCTTGGAGGCGATTTTCTATTTATTCGAGATAATCCTTTAGGATAACATAAATCCTCTGTTTGTTTTCCCCGTTTCTTACACTTTTATTGGCAGCTAACCCACACATCATAAAAGTCAACAGTTCAAAAAAAAAAAAGTCAATAGTTCAATCCTGTCAAGAAGAATTGTACAATCACTGCCACAATCTATTTTAGAAACATCCCCCCATGATTAAATCACCTTTCAAATGAGTTGTGCAATCACAATCAGTTCTAGAGCTCCCTGCTCACTCCCGCCTTCATTGTTTATTCCTAGAATCCCTCACTCTTCCTATTTTCCACTCACCCTGCCCCTGTATTCTTTATAAACCCTTGCATCAGTTATTATCTCTCTTGTGCATCACAAACTGGGAAACTCAATAGAAACAATAAAAGACAAAATATAATAGAAGTAAAATGGTATCAAATATTTCTCTATGTTCATGGTTGATAGAGCTTTTAACATTTGAAGAATATCCACATATATCTGTATTTTGTTTAATGCTTAGTTTATTAAACTTCTATGCCTATATACAGAACGCTGCAAAATAATTTTCTTTCATATTTAGACATTGCTTGCATATGAATTTAAATACCATTAAGTGATTTAAATTGCATTTACCAGTTCACTATGATGAGTCATTTAAATATATTGTAAACACAACACAAAAGAAGTGCAAATAAAATTATTTCAAGACTTACTGTATTTTTACTTAAAATCTTTCTGAGCTGTCTCTGGGTGAATTGGAATTGTCTATCTTTTGACTACCTATAAAGCCCCCAAACTCCCTTTTTGCTAAAGTAATATCTGATTTTTTAAAATGCTACTGAAAATGTCACATACTCTCCCTTGGAGGAGGATCCACTGAGGTGCTAGAATCTAGCTTCCCAAAGGGTCGATTCTTGGAAGGGTCTCTGAGTTTGGTTGTTAATCCCGAAGAACTGTCTTTTTCCATGAAAACCTCCTCCTACCCCAATAAGACTTTAAAATTTCTGTTTTTTCTCCTTTTTCCCCCGTTAGTGTCTGTAAGAGAATCTGTCCCTGAGGTCCAGAAAAGAAAAACAGGGTCCATGTGTGACAGTGTTTCTGTGGCAAGTCACAGCTGCCAACACTTTAAAATACTAATACTCTATTTTCTAGAGAAGTTTTAGGCTCACAGGAAAATTTTGCTGGAGCGCAAGAAGGTTCTCATATACCCGCTCCTCCCTGCAAACCCTTTCTTTGCATTCTGGTGGAACATTTGATACAACTGAAGAACCAGAATGGCTATATTGCTATTAACGAAGGCCCATCAGTTCTATTGTTAGCTGTCATTGAATTGGCCCTGACTCAGTCATCGCGGGCACAACAGGTGCAGATCATTGGGATCATAACCTTTTCACTGGCTGGAAAGTTGGAAATAGACCCACAGACTTTTCTTCTTCCCTTGTCCTAGTCTGGACAGTCCACTGAAGCCTGTCCGGCACGGCAGCACTATGCGAACTTCTCCTGACTGGTGGGTGTTGGCTGAGATGTACCTGAGAGGCATTCGTCAGGGGTTGGCTCAAGCTCTCTCTCATGGAAGGTGAGCCATCTCCCACAGAACCACGGCTGTCCTCCAGTTTGTATTGTTGCTGTGAAGTGCCATCAAGTCGGTTCCACCCCAGAGTGACCATCTGTACTACAGAATGAAATCGTGCCCGGTCCTGCACCAACCTCACAACTGTCTTCATGTTTGGGCCGGTGACAGGTAGCTTCCTTGTGCCAACTTGGCCAATCGGAGCATGTGGGATTTATGAGGTTACAGTGTGATTGGAGGGCAAAGAGTTTAATGGCTTGGCAACGCTCGCCTCTTGTTTTCTGGTGATCCCACCAGCTTACGGCTGTTTGAGTTAGTTTTCTGCCTCAACTTGTGAGCTACACTACTCGTGGGACAGCCAACCCGTAGATCATGTGGCTAGAGGGGGATGTTCCTTCGAGACCTGCTTCACACTGTCTGTGTACACATTGCTTGGGCTTGAGGCTGGTGGATCCTGTCGTCATGCACTGCTGAGTTTGAGATCCTCTTCCAGCTTGCTTTGCTAAGCTCCTGAGCTGCTGACTGTTGGTGACCTACCTTGCTGTCTGCTGCGTGCGTGTGTGTGTGTGTGTGTGTGTGTGTGGACTCTGCCTGTATTGCCAGAGGGAAGACTCATCTGCCTACTTCTGTGACCTTAGACCCACAGTCCTCGTGAGTTGAAGGACTTATATTAACTGTTGCATGGAAGTGAGTTGAACTGAGCTCTCTGAGTGAACAAATTAGTTGTTATATTCCTTTGTGCTGTATAAAGCTATCTATCTATCTATTTATCTAATCATCTATCACCATAAATGTCCTGTTTTTTTTCTCTAGAGAACCCATGGTTGTAACCACTCTGTTCATACAGCTTGTTGAGGGTCTTTCTCTTTTTCACTGTTCTACTCTACCAAGCAGAGCATCCTTTTCCAAGGACTGATCTCTCCTGATCACATGTCCCAAGTATGTGAGACAAATTCTCTCCATCTTTTCTTGTAAGCGCATTCTGATTGTGCTTCCTCCAAGACAGGTCTGTCTGTTGCTTTGGCAGTCCCTGGTACTTTCAATATTGCTTGCCAGTATTGTGGCTTAAATGCATTCTTAATTGGTCTTCCTTAGACAGTGTTTCACCTGTAGATGAAGTGATTGAAAAGGCCATGGCTTGGGTCAGGTCCACCGTAGTTCTCAGAGGGACATCCTTGCTCCTCACCCTTTCAAAGGCTCTTGTGCAGTCGATGTACCCAATGCAATGTGTCCTTTGATTTCTTGACTGCTGGCTTCCACGAGCCTTGCTAATGGATCCAAGCAAGATAACAAATCCTTGACAATGTAAACTTTGCTCCATTTATGATGGAGTTTGCATTGGGACCGACCTTTTGTGTTGTACAGTGTAGCCTTCTGAATTTTGACCAACGCTTAATGCTATTCATTACAGAATCACAGAGTAGTGGCCTTGCACTAAACGTCTTCTGGGCTCCACCTGCTCAGATTTCCTTTCACCCCTCCTCAATGAAACTTATAGCATTCATAGGTGGAAGCATAAAAAGGTTTCTGCATTGAATACATTCCCTGAAGTGGTTTATTCCTTTAATTTCATTTGGTCAAAATTATAGAATCCCTTCTTCTACCGCGATGATCTATTGACTTACTCTGTTAGTATTATAAAGCAAATGTGTGCATGCATTATTATCAGCATGTTGTGATGATTAAAGTGTGCTGAACCCAAGTCAAGACCTCATAAATATCCCATTTTCCTGCAAAAGCTGGGCCATGGAAAAAAATTTTTTAAAAAGAGACAGAATTAATACATTTGAATGGAATACTCAGTGGGGCAGCGATTTTCAACCTGTGGGTTGCCACCCCTTTGGGGGGGTCTAATGACCCTTTAACAGAAGTTGATTAGGATCAAATTTCTGATGGTTTTAGGATCCGAGGCACCACTCCTCTGTCTCCAGGTGGGTCCACATACACCCACGTACAGGGTCACCACAACATGAGGAACTGCATTCAAGGGTTGGAGCACTAATAAGGTTGAGAACCACTGCACTAGGGGCTTCCAGAGGTATGCACAAGTCCATTTACAATGCTCCTTAGAAGTGAGGAATGTGAGACTACATCTTGCTTGCTTTGGACATCATCTTCATCAGGAAAGACCAGTTCCTGGAAAATGACTTCATGCTTATTCAAGCAGCGAGGGTCACTGAAAACAAGGGAGGAACCCCTTAATGAGCTGGACAGACACATCAGCTGCAGCAAGGGGTTCAAATATAAAATATCACGGAGTTGACACAGGATCAGGCAATGTGTCTTTTATTTTTGGTGCGGAAAAAATTCCAGTTTTTAATTATTTCCCCCCCTTTTTTAAATGAATTATTTGAAGTCCTTTGCAAGTGTAAAAAATATACCTATCAGTCTGAGCCCCGGTGGCGTAAGTGGTTGAGTGTGAGACTGCGGCCTGCGGGCTTGGCGGTGCAAATCCAGCGGTGGCTCTCAGGAGCAGCACTGGGTAGCGCCCACAACCACCAGAGGCAGTGATGCCCACCCCTCCCCAAATATATACCTATCCACATATTAATTTACATATATATTTGTTTACACAGTTTATCACATCAGATCTTGCTTTGCGTGTATTTTTCCCTTTACAACAAACCATAGGTATCTTTTCTGATTAGTGCATCCAAAGCTAATTTAGCCTTTAAGAGACTTCAGAGTATTCCATAGTATTGAAGCAGTAAACTTTAAAAGTTAACATGTGTGGGCTGAGCCCCGGTGGCGTAGTGGTTGTGCGGGGGACTGCGGCCCACTGGGACAGAGGTTCAATTCCAGCAGTGGGGCTGGGCCTCCTACTCCCACCACCGGAGAGCAGTGATGCCTAACAAAAAACAAAAAACAAAAACACAAAAAACCCCCAAAAGTTAACATGTGTATCTGCACAAGCACATCTCATCAGCTAATCAAATTCAAAATGAAAACCCAAATTAATGATTCTTAGTCTACATTGTTCTTCTTTCTGTGTTCCATATTTTGACTAAGGTATTGCGACCCTATCACAAATATAACCTAAGTATAGCCTTGATATTTTCTCTGAATCATAAGTTTCATTTTTTTATATACAGTGGCTTGGAGCAACAAGTGTTGTGAAGAACCTCAAATCTGGTCAACCACTAACTGGAAGGACAGACAGACACACAGCAGCATGGCAGGGACTTCTCTACTTTCTTCTTCTTTTTTTCTTTAAGGCTATGAAGATAATAAGAATCGGGAGATGACCAATGTCTGTGTCTTATTAAAATATATAAAAATTTCCAGGAAGGTTTATGTGATAAAATACATTATAATATTATATTGTTATACAGTATGCAATGTACTATATATAATACTTGTAAAGTTTTTTTAACAGTTCTATTGACATATAACTCACAAATCATACAATTCAGTAGTTCTAGAAGAGTTGTACAATCAGCACCACAATCAGAACACTTTCTTCATTCTGTTTTTTTTTTCAGATTAGTTAACTGTTTATTTCTTTTTTATTTCCGATGATTTTATTGGGAGCTCTAATAGCATTCCATGCTTCATTTGTATCAAACGCATTTGTACAAATTCCCATACTCCAAATATTTTCTACTTGAGCCCTTGGTATACGCTCCTCTTTTCCCCCTCCTTTTTTATATAAATCAATTTTGGGGATGGGGAGTGTCTTTCTTCTTTATTTTTTTCGTGGGCATCACTGCCTCCACGATCACTGGTGGTCGTGGGCGCTACCCAGTGCCGTTCCTGAGAGCCGCCACTGGATTTGAACCGCCAAGCCCACGGGCCACAGTTCCGAACTCAACCACTTACGCCACCGGGGCTCAGCCCGTGTCTTTCTTTTATACATAAAGTCTCCAGGAGTGTGAGGTGACTGGAGAGCAAATAAAGCAGTTATGATTCAGAGGTGTCCGTGAATGCATCTCCCAAGAGAACAGGGCTGTGTTGTATAGGAGTGTTTCTTTAAAAAAAAAAATAATGAAAGAAGTTTCTCCATTATTGTCACGGGAACTGTCATAAGCTAGGAGACCATCTGAGATGGCATCACTATAGCTGTTTTAAGTTCTGTAAAAATCCCAGCAACTTTCCTCCCTGAGCTGAGTCCCTCAGTAGTTTTCTAGCTTGAGCTATGAACAAGCAAGTTCAAACCGTTGGGCAGAGACTGGGCCCCCAGACCCAGCTGCTGTTACGGAAGATAAGTTTGCGCAAGGTCAACCCACCCCGCCACTGCTCCCAAAGATAACCTCAGATTCTGCTTCTGTACATCTGCTCGCTCAGCTGCTCAAACAACCTGGAGTATACAAATGAACGCTGTTCTGCCAAAGGGGACTGCAGCCCGCAGTTTGTCATCGTGGCTGGAGTCCCTGCGCAGGTTAAAATAAAACTTTTTTCTTTTTGCCAAATTTCTGGGTCGAGTTTGTGTCTCTGGTCTCGCGGCTGTAACAGAGCCAGTTCCCAACAAATCATCACGGGTCCAGGAGGTGCAACTGTACAGAAACGAGTAAAGTTTATGGTAAAGTCATAGAGAATAAGAGGACAGAAGAGAGATGGAAGTAAATGTGTCAGGCACATTTCATGGTAGCTCACCTCAGCCCCACTTGGTGGTCGAAGTGGAGACCAGAGGTGAGAAGGCAGGAGAGAGGGAGGGAGGGGGAAGGAGGACAGGGGAAGAGGGACCAAGGGAGAGAGTCCAGCAGGAGAGAGGAGAGGGGAGAGGGGTTGGGGGGAGGGGAAAAGTGAGTGTGTGGGGGAGAGAGAGAGACTATTTCTAACCAAGGGGTATATCTTTTTGAGAGGCCTGCAAGCCCCTTCATTAAAGGTAAAGACAGACGTCACAGGAAGGGATTGTACTATAGGTTTTACAGCAAATGGGAGGGAGACAATCTAGGACTCTACATGTGATAGAAAGGAGAGGGATTGCAGGTACACATGTGACAAGATGGGGCCATCGTAGATTCAGGATGGCAGCCTAATTTTGGATGTCACTGATCATGTTTGGCCATTTCTCTGGTTTCCACGGAAATAATTTCTATCCTTATCAATAGGGTGTGAATCCTATCTACAGCAGACCAGGCAGCAGTCTGATGACTGAATGCCTTCAGAGAGAATATCTCTAAGCATCTGACCTCCCATCCTGAGCTGGCAAACAGCCTCTAATGTTTGGCATATCTTTGGGGGAGACAAAGCTGGGGAAAAGTCTTTTCACAACCCACATAGTATCTCTTAAAAAGCTTTTTCCTGCGAATTGACTGGAGGTCAACAAAACAGAGCAGACACTCAATTTTATATTCAATAATTCATGCATATTTTGTCTCAGGGAATCCACTTGCACCCCTGGCTTAGTCCATGGCTTAGGTTTTCTGTTTCCAGCCCTCCTCGCTTGGGACACCCTCTGAACTCTGTCCTCAGGTAAACGCTACCTTTTATTCTGAGAGGGCTGACTGTTTGCACACCAGAGTGAGTTCAATTCCAGACCGGAAGAGCGACTCAGGGCCTCGTCTTGGGGCTTCTACCAGTCTCTGTCTGACCAGGAAGGCTGGCCTCTTTTATGGCTTGGAGTTCTCGTCCACTTTTCTCTCCCACTCTCCCCAGGACCTTCTAAAGGGATCCATTCCAGAGCTGTCCCTCTTTTGGATGCTCAGCACACAGGACCCCCTCTGCCTGTTCCCACCTGAGGGTCAGGTGTAACCACACAGGCTGATCAGCCCATCCTGTTCTTGGAACAGTTCCTATGTTTCCCCAGGACGATTTGGCTCACAGAGAGTTCCTTGCTTGTAATCTTTTATATTTAAGAATGGAAAGAAGCGCTTATCTGAACATTAGAAACAGATGTGAGGGCTGAGCCCCGGTGGCGTAGTGGTCGTGCACGGGACTGCGGCCCACTGGGACGGAGGTTCAATTCCAGCAGTGGGGCTGGGCCTCCTACTCCCACCACCGGAGAGCAGTGATGCCCCCAAAAAACCAACCAACCAAACAAACAAACAAAAAAGAAACAGATGTGCACTTAGAGGAAACATAGACACGTGTAGTTAGTGATGCTCTTCTTACAAAAAACTTTAAAAAAATCCTCACATAGCTTTTCTTAAGTACCACAATACCTTTTTGTTACTAGTGTGCAGTCATTTTTTGCCTTCTGACTATTGGAAGGGCTCTGACTATCGGAAGGAAGACGGTCAGTGAGCAGCTCCTGTTTCTCCATCGCAGCGCCCCGGGGCAGCTCGACTCACGCCACCGCCAGGACTCCTTGCTGGCTTGGACTGCTAACCCATCAAAGGAGCGTGTAGAACATCGTCTTGGTGGGCCATGCTGCTCAAAAACCAGTGGATGCAGACCAAGAGAGAGTCTATAGAACGGGGGAGAACTGCCCACGGGACTTTCCGAGACCATAGCTGGAGCAGAAGAGGTGACAGCTGTTTTCTTCTCTTTTTGTGTGTGTGTGGCATCACTGCCCTGGCGGGAATAGGAAGCCCAGCCTTGCTCCTGGAGAGCTGCTGCTGCTGCTGGGTTTGAACTGTCAACCCTGTGGACAGCAGTCCCGCAACACAACCACTAGCCACCAGGGCTCAGCCAGCAGCTGTTTTCAAATGGATGACCTTACACATGGCCGCCACCAGGACTCTTGGGCTATGGGAAGGCTGAGGCTTTTAAGCTAGGGAGAAATGAGCGCTGGAGACTGGCACGAAGGTGGCAGAATGTCAAAGTTGGCTGAATTAACATTCATTCTGTAGCCAGACTGTTCCTCCACAGACTTGGTCCTCGGACCCCCCTCACTCCCCGCCTCCCAGCATGACCCTTAATGGGGTATGCCTGCGGTGAAGCTAGGAAGCCTGCCTTGAGAGGGTGTGCGGTCCTGGCGGTGGTTTCTTTGCCATCCCACCCTGGAACAGGACAGAGAGCTGCACTCTCTGCAGCACCCCTCCCCCCCGCTCCCTGCGCGTGCTTGAACCCCGCCTTCTTGAGCTTGGAGTTGAGCGTGGGGCCTAGGGGAACTGGGGACCTGCCCTCTTTTCCCCCCTCCCGCCCCCCCGCTAGAGGCCCTATTACCCACATCCTCAAGATCTCCGAAGGGGCGGGCACTCGAGCCAACTTATTTGCCTCCAGCGTTCTTCCCCCAGAGAGGACAAGGTACGTAAGACCTTGAGCAAGATGGGTGTCTATCGCATCCGCGTGTCTACCGGGGACTCGCTCTGCGCAGGCTCCTACAATGAGGTCCAGCTGTGGCTGGTGGGCCAGCACGGGGAGGCGGCCCTCGGGACGCGCCTGCGGCCCTTCCGGGGCAAGGTGAGCTCGGGGCCGGCGGGGCGGGCGTCCGGGTCAGGTTGGGAGATGGCGGAGGGCAGGGCTGAGGGCGACAGGGGCGCGCGCAGTTGGCACGGAAGGAGAGTGGCCTTCGGCATCCAGCGAACACGCGGGAGCGCGTCTCCCTCCTGCAGGCAGCCGTTCACCCCTTGTCCCACCTGGACGTGGAGCGTGGGCTTCATCGGAGCAGGAGGCGCCGTTTCTGGATCCGTTCGTTCTCTAAGGAGCCCTAGTGACACAGCGGGTTAGGCGCTGGGCTGCCCACCGCCGGGTCGACGGCTCCAACCTACAGGCGTTCGGGCAGGTGGGAGGAGAAGGCGGTGGGCTCCGTTAGAGACCCAAAGTCTCAGAATCCCTAGGGAGGGGGTCTGCTCTGGCCGGTGGCAGGCTCACCCTACGTACTCTTGCCTCAAGGTCTGCCTGGGGGTGGCCTTTTGCGCCTGCTACCATGTCGCTTCCCGGCTCCCCCATTCCCGTCCAGTTCCAACTGCTAGGTCCCCAGGTCCAATGTCTGCTCCAAGGACATTTCAAAGAGATATGTCCCAAAGGAGGACCTCCCCCTCCAGGCCATCCCAGCCTTGTTTCCAGGGAGGTCCCTCACCTGGGCATCCACCCTGTCCCTTCCATCTCTCCCTCTCCCTCTTCCGGGGAATGCCGGCGGCCAGCTATGCCTCCCTAGCCTCCCCGCAGCCTCAGCCGCGCTCAGACGGTCCGCACTGTCTGTTGCTGGGAGGTCCATCCCCAGGAGGTTCCGCTCTAGTCCTCCCGCCCCTGAGAACCCAGGTGTCTTCCGACCCAATCCAAAGCCCCGACTTCCCCCCGAGACCGTCTCCGCGCACTGGGTTCTGTCTGTCCGTCTCTCCCGCGCGCTGCTCGCCCCTGCCCGGCTTCCCTCCCTTTCCGCGTTCCCATTCGCTTTCCGGCTCCCATCTGATGGGCACGTTCTCCCCGGAGCCTGCCCCAGGCTTTGGTCGGCCGGGGGCCGGGCCTCTCTCGCTGTCATCCCCGGGTCCACAGCGCGTCTCCGCGGAGCTCCACCGTGCGCTCGCTCCGGGCGCCGCGCTGGTTTCCTCGTCTAGCGAGGAGCTGGGCAAGTCAGTGTCCCAGGCGGAGAAAGACTGCGTCCACCAGCCCACCTCTGCCGCCGCCCTCCCCTCCCCTGCTTCCCGTGGAACCAGGGACTCCCCTGCTCAGGGCGCGCCCTATCGCTTTCTGGATCTCTTTGGGACACTTTGCCAGAACCTTAGCTGAAGGTGTCCCGGGAGACCAGACCCAGGTACCCTTCCTCGGGACCCCGCTAACACCGAACTTCTTCTGAGGCCGCCAGGAGGAGGAATTCAAAGTGGACGTGTCGGAGTACTTGGGCCCTCTGCTCTTCGTGAAACTGCGCAAACGGCACTTTCTTCAGGACGACGCCTGGTTTTGCAACTGGATCTCCGTGCAGGCCTCCGCGGGGGGCGGGGAGGAGTTCAGGTTCCCCTGTTACCGCTGGGTGGAGGGC